>CM026569.1:23106675-23160700 GCA_015143295.1 Tetracentron sinense | reverse complement strand
TTGTTTGAGATAGATGTCAGTACCCGTTACCTGGTCATAGTATACTTGCATCTCTCTGGATTCTTGTTAAACTTGCTTGTGAGTTCTTATGAGCTTGCTTGCATGGAAAACAGTGATCGTGCCCGTACCTGGTCATAATACACTAACGCTTTCTACTTATCTTTGAGAGTATGGCTAAGGTCCGTTACCTGGTCATAGTTACACTGCATTACTTTCATATCTGGAGACAAACATAGTATCCGTACCTGGTCAATAGTATATAGTATCCCTATCATGCTGTCCAGATGTTATGCCTGTATACCGGTCATTAGTACATTAACATCATTTAGTACTTGTTGGAAACAGATGACAATGCTCATTACCTGGTCAATGTACACTGATATCTTTTATTCTGCTCTTGTAAAAGTTGTTAGGCCCGTACCTGGTCATAGTATACTAACACATGAATATTGGAAACAGATACTAGTGCCTGTACCTGGTTATAGTACACTAGTATCATTTCATATTCTTGCTTGTGAACTTTCTTTCATTCCTTGTGAATTTGTCTTGTCTGGGAAAAAACATATGTTGAGTTCCCGTACCTAGTCATAGCACACTAACATACTTTCTTATTTCTTTCTTGGAGTCGTGCTCGTTCTTGATCTTGGAAAATCATGTTTGTTCTTGATTTTGCATTCTCGTGTTGATCGTGAGAATCATGCTTATTCGTGTTCTTGGGAAATCATATTTATTCTTGATCTTAGGAGAATCATGTTTCATTCATATTTCTTGGGGAGTCATGTGTGATCATGGTCTTGAAACATCGTGTTTGTCCTTGTTCGTGGTAACTCATACTTGGTTTGATCTTGGAAAATCATGTTTGAGTGGTGTCATACACAAGGAAATGTCAAACACATAGTAGTGGGTGTGTGCATATGCTTGGTGTACAGTTAAGGAACACAAGTAAACACACAACTACACATGCATAATTAGGGAGAGCTAAGAAGTCATCCAATATCGATGCAATTAGAGCAACCAAGGAAATCATATCAATACACCATACATACATTTCATCAACCACCTTAAGTGCGTGTGTTATTAGTACATTGCACTTCTCCATTCTCCATCATCCAATAATTATCCACCTTTTTCTGTTGCATTCAATTAACACCTCAACTAATTTATACATCCACCCTAAATCTAACATAGCATTATTTGTGCATGATGCACCACATGGGGAGTGAGTAGAATATTCTACTCTCTCATCAAAACCCCATCCCTTCATCCCCTCTTAAATTAAGGAAATCCTAGCAAAACGTTTAGGAGAGTGTATTCACACTCTCATTATCAACAACCTTCCATTTGTCTTATTTAATCAAAAATCATACATCAAAACGTCTTTTGCATACATGAATCATAACCTAGTTAGGTAGTAACTAGTATTGCTTCAATCATTAAGACAACGGTTTATCATCTTAGAAATTATGGGGAAATCGCAACATGAAAAGCTACTAGAGTGTTATACCTTAAGGAGATCAAATCTCCACTTGAGGATGCCTTGGACCCGAGATCTAAGCTTGAAGAAGGAAGATCCAAGCTTGAGTGGACTTGGCGAAGAGGATTCGAGCTCCTCTTGATCTTCTCACGAAATCCCTTTTGTGATTGTTTACGAAAAGCCTTGGCTTGCACTATCCTTGCTCCCATTTTGGTCTTTGAGAAGCTTGATGATTGAATTTGGGGTTGCCCTGATCTTGAGAGAAATCCCCCTTTCGAAACCTTAGATTTTCTCCGCTTTCTCTCTCAATCTCCCTTTGGTTTTAGGTTACCCAAAGCCCCCCAAATGGTTGTCCATTTATAGCCAAAGGGGTTGAGACCCCAAAGAAAACTCGCACAAAAATTTTGGTTCACGTGCATACGATCGATCGTAGGCTTCCTACGATCGATTTTAGGTTTACCAATGAGTTTACAGCATTTTTGGGGCTTTATGATCGATCGTAGCAACTCTGCGATCGTTCGTAGCATTGCTACGATCGATCGTGGGTCATTTACAAACGATCATATTTGGGACAAAAAATTTCCAGGTTTTTCCCCGTTTTAGTATTTCGGTCATAACTTTTGACTCACTTATCAGATTTTGATGATTCAGCTTACGTTGGACTCTTCTTTCGAAGGGGAACAACTTTGGTGTTTTGAAAAATATCTAATTTTTATTTATTCATAGTCTAAATTGCCCCTAAATCTGACAGGTCGGTAATCGATTTCAGCAGCCTAGATTTGCAGCAAATCTGATATTCGGAAATCCAACTTTTAACTCATCCCTGACTCAAATTCTGGAAGAATGATAAACATGAACCTCAAAAATTGTTCCAATAACTTTCCAAAATTTTAAGAATCACTCGATTCCGATAAGCGGTGACAAAACTATGTCTCCCTAAAGTCGAGGGTATGTGAAGCCATCCTTTTTCTTTTGAACTTTGATCACTTAGAGTGTCTCACACTCTTGTTTTAACACCCTTAAGCCATTCGCAAAGGTCCATAGGACCCTAACATAATTTCTAACATATCAACGGAAAGCAAAAGCCCCCATGAACATCAAGATTATGTGGCCCTAACACCATAACACTTAGGGTATTTCATATCCTTGACTTTAAAACACTTAGAGTATTCTTATACTCAATGTTTCTGAGCTACACATACTCCTATCCAGTTAACCCAAGGTGAAGACCCTCATTATAGCTTATTTTACAACCACAACAATACAAGAAGACTTTTGACCTTCACAACCCATGAACCGACACTATTCATAGCACTATTCACCTAACACTTAGCGTATGTCTTAAACTCTTTGTTTGCTTTCTCAAAGACATCTCACCTCCCTTGATTCATACACTAAACTCATATCACACTCAGGCCATGAGGAATCCTCACTCTCATAAACCAAACCCAACTTATAGTAAAGGCCTTTGTCCCTTTCAATACTAGTACCCTTGGCACTATTCACTCACATGAACAGTGCTTGTAGAAAATCTGGGGCTATACACTATGGGACTCCTACAACACAAATGATCTGCTGGACATGTATGCTGTTGAAGTAGCAACTTTGAAGGAGGGGATCCCACTACTTTTAGCGCTTCGAGGGATGAGCTGGCATTAAAAGGAAAGGAATGGGAGTTTCAAGGGATGGATCCTGACACTAGTCCCACTCAAGAAAATGCTCATGACTGCGGGATATTCATGGTAAAATACATCGACTTCCTATGTCCTGATTTACATCATACATTCCAACAGGTAATAAATTAAATATATTTTTTTTCCATTTTTTTTGTTTATAAGTTATTCTGTTTTATAATATACGTCTTTTTAATGCTTCAGAGGGATATTTCAAAGTGTCAGTATCGTATTGCTTACAATCTCATGAAGGGCAAGGCTTCTATGCAGGAAAGGGAGTTCAATGTAATGTAAATAGTTTTCTCAGTTCAATGTAATGTAAACAGTTGAGGTTCAATGTAAACGTAATGTAAACAGTTGTTGTCAATTCAATGTAATGTAAACTGTTGAACAACTTGTAATATAAACAGTTGAGGTGTTTAATATAATGTAAACAGTTGTTGATACATGTAAAAGGCTGTGTTGAGGTGTTTATGTATTATGATGTGTTGAGATGCTTAATAAGATCATGTTGAAAACAGGTTCACAGGTTCAAAAACATGTTGAAAACAGGTTCAAAATATCATATATTGTGCAACCTTTAAATAACATAAGGGTCGATACAACATAACAAATGGTCGATACCATATAATAAAAGGTTGATACACCAAAATCAACAGGGTCGATACATGTTCAAAAGGGCAGTAGCTAACTTATGAGGTCGATACATGTCGATACATTTTATGAATGGTAGAGACCAAAAAGGGAAAAGGGTCGATACAAATTCAAAAGGACAATAGCTAACTTATGAGGTCGATACATTTTATTTATGATCGATACCAAAAAGGGGACAGGGTCGATACAAATTCAAAAAGGCAGTAGCTAATTGATCGCTCCATTATATACCTTGCAATTGGTATTAATCCCGTAGGATAGTGTCGAACCACGGAGAATTGCGCTGATCTAACTATTATTTCCTCTAGATTAAATTGAACTAGAGATTAAAGGGTTGGTTGTTCATCGTTCTCACTTAAGACTAAATTTTCCTAATTTATCTAACTAGAAAGAAATTATAAGGGATTTGTGAAAATATGAGAAAAGTCTAGGGTAAAGGAATCCACCTTTAGCCTAATATTGTATTATGTGTAATTATTCAAGCCCTTATCTCATAAACAATAAGGTTGAGAGTGACTACAAGTCTCTACTCAACAGATCTAAAAGATCTCAAATAATTAGATCTTTTGTTTTTTAAAAAATTATATATATATATATTTTTAAGAAGCCACTTAGAGGGAGTGGGGGGTTTGGCAGACCCCTACCGGTTTATTAATTAATAAAAATGGCGGGGGGGGGGGGGGGGACATAAATCTTACCCCTACAAAGACCAAGGGGAGGTCAAAACCGAACCCCTACAAAAAAACTGAATAAAAAAAACAAATTGGGGGGGGGGGGGGGGGGGGACATAAAACCTTACCCCTATAGACTCAAAAGCAAATTTAAAATCTAATATGCCTGAGGCTCCCAACTCCCATTTGATCCAACTGAATCAAAGCTTTAATTTTCCCAAGGAGATTATCATGGCTATGAAAGAAACCCGAATGCATTCTATCATACCCCATGTTAGCCAACGCATCAGCCACAGTATTAGCTTCCCTAAATATGTGATGCAGAGAAAAGTTATCCATCATAAGAATCTTGATATGCTTATTCCAGTACCAATTCTTCCATGATCCATCAGCTTTGCCATTCCACTCATCTACCATGCTCTTAAAATCCGATTCAATAATCACATCCTCTAAATGAAGGTTCTTACAAAGATTTAATCCACCTAAAAGCGCACGAGTTTCTGATGTATAATTAGAGCAAGTCCCATAATGCGAGAAAAAACCAGCAATAAAATCACCATTACGATCTCGAATAATACCCCCTCCTCCCGCATTACCAGGGTTACCTTTAGACACCCCATTAACATTCAACTTGTAATTGGACCGAGGTGAATATATCCATTTAATATTCACCACCCTGAATTTGCTGTGCGAAGGAACTTTAGTAGAAAATAAAGGAGATAAGTCAAATTTATTATTCTCGTATGCAGAGTGAATAACACAAACCTTTTCAGTTATAAAGGAGATGATGGCTCTAGTATTTCTCCCCTTAGAGTCATGTTTCCTCTTGCATCGCTCTATCCAAATCTCCCAAACTATCAATGCTGGAATGAGAATAAAAGGATCATTTTTCGAGCTACGGCCACTCTAAACCACCTTGTTGTAGTGCACTGAATGTGATCAGTCTTGGTGTAATAAATGGAACACCAAGAGGAGAAAAGATTCCAAACAAGGGCAGCAAGATCACTGTCATTCAAAAGATGGTTAGTACTCTCAATACTAGGAGATGTGCAGCAACAACACTTACTAACCGTTGATATGCCAATCTTTTCAATTGAAATGTCAGTAGGAATGACATTATGCATAATTTTCCGGCAGAAAACATGAATTTTGGTAGGCACAATTGAGTTCCAAATATATTTCGTCTACTCAAGCTCATTTCTTTTATCTCTCATAATATCCCAAGCGGTCCGAACCGAGAAATTTCCAGTCGATGTGGAGTTCTAAACATATTTATCCTCTTCATCCGAGATGCAAAAGTTTCCAGCTTTAATGTCCTCAATAATTGTAGGCGTAAGAAAATGACTGATTTGAGAGAGATTCTATTCTCTATGTTCGTTGAGAAGAGAATCAATAGTGATATTGCTTTGGGGATTACCAATAGCCTTCAAGATAAGAGGATCCTTCGTATACCAACAATCAAACCAAAAGTTTACTTTATGCCCGTTACCTATAAGCATTGAAGTGTTAGATAACATTAAATGTAAGACTTCACAAATATCTTTCCATAGCTTAGAAGCACCTCTGATAGGTAAAGCGTTCCAAACATGATCTATGCAGAATTTTTCTTTGAAAAATCTTGCCCAAAGACAATCCGAATAATATAATCTCCAAGCTTGTTTCATGGGGGGGGGGGTGGTGGGAGGGGATATCGATCGCCCAAAACGTTGTTCCAATGATGGACTGCGCAATTTCATGTGTTTTGAGTCCCTAGGGCTCTCAAAGTTATAAATACTTATTATACTCCAGGGTTGAGGGTTTCTAAGACCTTCTAAACCTAAAAGAGAGAAAATATTGAGTTTCTGAGAGATCAAAAAGGGGGAAACTATAGAAATTCAAAGATTTTGTCAGAAAAATGAGAAAAGAGGCGTGGAGATCAAGATAGAACCCTATTCGCAAGCGATAGATCGTAGGGAGACGATCAAGTGAGGTAAATAATTGATCTAATGACCCATATTTTGAATATCAACCTAAAAGAATGAATAAAAATGAGTAAACCTAAGTAAAGATGTAAGAATATGTAGGATCTATGAACATGTCTATGATTTTTGTTTCATTATGATTGATCTGTTAAAATAGGATGTGTAGAACCATAATTATGATCCCTGTTATTGAATGGTTAAAATAGGATGTGAAGAACTATATTTTGATTCTTATTTTATTAGTTATGGATTTCTTAAAATAGAATGTGAAGTACCATATTTTGATTCCTATCTAATTAATTATGGAGTTGTTAAAATAAGTTATGAAGATCTATGTTTGAATTAATTATGATTTCAACAAGGGGATTGGGAAAGTTATTGAGGAGAATGAGATAATGGATGGAATTAAAAGGAGGATTTAATTGTAGTATGTTAATAATATGTGAGTTTAATTTTATGCTGAAATTTCATGATAATTATTATTGATAGATCATGATGTAAGAATATTTTAATAGCAACTGTGATGTTTAATTGTCGAATTATAGGAAATATGAGAGGTTGTGTATTGCTATTATACTTCTTAATACATGATATACCATTGGGTAAACGAACCTTTGATGAAAGTCAGGTTTGCCTAGGCCTGGTTAACATAGTGGTATGAGACGCTATGGTGAGATGTCCTATGGCCCATGACGGTTAGTCTTAGGTGCAATTTAAACAAGAAGTATATCATTGTGCTCTCATTAATGAAAAATATGCAATAGTATGAATAAAGAATTAAAAATATTAATAAGATGTTAAGTAAGACCAAAAGTAAAGTAAGACACATGAAAATGATAATGCATGTATGTGTTTCGCACCACCGGATACCGCCAGCAGGGCGAGATGTATGCCAAAGTAAGTAAACGTCGTACCGAAAAATATACTAAGCCGTCCGTACCGGATAATGTACGAATGGTGGTATCTCGGTAAAGTAAAGTATAGTAACCTCTTTCCTTATACGGTAAAGTGGTATTTTAATTTAGTATAAATGCATATGAATGAGTATTGATGAGATGATAATGTATGAAATATGAAAAATAAGAAAATAACGAAAAGTAATAAAAGAAAGAAAGAAAATAAATAAATTGACATAATGTACAGGTTTTTTTTCCGCACTCTGATTTTATATGTGAACTGATGTATGAAATGATGAAATGCATGCAAAATATTATTCATTATATGGTTTATTGTGATCTGTTATATATGCGGAGTAACTCGTTACTCAGCCGATGAATTTTGTTGTCGGCAGATTCAGGTTTTGACATTTGTGCGCTTGGACCTTAGGAAGAAGAGGAGTACATCGGAGAACCCGAAGGTGATTATCCCGAGGAAGAAAGGGACCTTGATCGATGACCCTATTATTGAAGTTATTTATTGGTTATTTAATTTCGGGATACTTTAATTAATTTTATAGAGACACATGTTAATTTAGTCTTTTATGATTATAGTCAGGATGGGTGATTAGGATTTATTACTTTTCAGTTGCATTATGGAGTTTGCATTTTAGTTGATAGTTTAATTGAAGAAAAAATTTTATATCCGTAATTTAGTATGCTATACTTACTTCCAACATGATGAATTATTAAGTAATTCACATGCCAAGATCTCACATTCTCCTAGGTGGGGTTTTGGGGCGTGACATAGATGGTATCAGAGCAAAGACATTAGGTCACCTAGGGCTAAGTGTCTTCTAAGTTAGAACTAAGGTTATTTTACTCTGAGTCTGATACCAGAGGTCGTATCAGAGCAAAAGACTTTAGACCCTTATGGGATAGTTTTAGGAGCATGAGGATTAAGGAGATTTACCAAGATAGAAAAATGAATTATTCTTAAATTAGGATTGATACGATGACGGATGTGGTGTCATTAGGTTCGCTAGGACTTAGGTTTGTTAAGAAATTGTATGTTAATAAAATTTATTGTATGTTATTATATGCTATTATGAGTTTGAAATGACACAGTGATAATTATATGTTTTGATATCTGGTGTTCAAGTGACGAGTTATTCTTAAATTCGGGTCGGATAACGGTAAAGATAAGGCATTGAATTCCTAAAGGTTAAGTATATTGAAGGAAAATCTTGAGCAGATAAGATTTAAATGCTTTAAGACTTAGGTTTTAGAATCATTTTAAGCCTAGGTTAAAATAATCTTCCAGTTAGACTTCTGATTTATTATTTGTTTTTAAAACTTTCGTCATGAGACACAACAACCAGGTTGCTATTATTGAATATTATTATTTTGAGTATGAAATCTCTATAATGATTGTAAATATGCTATGATATTATTATACGTGAAACATGATATGTTATATAAGATATGATTGTGCACCTGATTATAACACTTCGTTAAGTATAAATATTATGCACCTTACTAATCAATGTGTACCTAAAACATGTCTAACTGATACAATTTTTGACACATTCCTTCGTTACAAAAATAATAATAATAATAATAATAATAACTAAATAAATATATATATATATAATTTTGGACAAGCTCATGGATGTTTGATGCACGTTTCTAGATACAGTGCGTGTTAATTCTGCAGCACATTCTAGACTCAGTGCTCAGTCCAAAAGTTCTAGATACAGATGCGCGTTAATTCTGCAACACGTTTTAGACCTAGTGTCCAGTCTAAAGTGATAAATATATTATAAACTCCAAGAATAGTGTAGGTCTCAAAGTCCAAAAACATTATAAACATCTCGTAAGCATCATGCATAGCATAAGCATCATATATTTCATAAGCATCATACATAGAATAAGTATCATACATAGCATACACTTCATCAATAGCATAAACATCATGCACATATCATAAGCATCATGCATATCTCATAAGCATCATACATCTCATATACATCATACAAATCTTAAAAGCATCAAGACGGGAGATTCATCGCCAAGAAACCTTATAAAATAAAGATTCATGAATGTAAGTCATTTGAACGACTGCTAATTTACGATTTATAAAAGTCTAAAGGTATTGATAGAATTCAATAAGCATAACGAAATTATAGGAAAATGTCTCCTAAGTACACTGTGATTCTAAAATTAACGAGATCCCTTTAGATCTCATATGCTAGAATCTTCTTAATGTATATAATTTAATTATGAATTTAGTTAATTAATATTTTTCATAATAAATGATGACTTCTTATATATCAAGCTCTCTATATTATATATGATGTAATTAATCAAGAATAATGTGTATAATAATTAGAGCCTACATGGACTTTTCTTTTGGTAATCTTTAATTAGATTAGAACTACAAAACAAAAGAAAAAAAATGAGAGTAGGTCGTTCCACCCTTTCACTCTATCATTAATTAAGAATTAGAAGATGAAAAAGAATCCTAATATGTTTAAGAAAGAGCCCTATATGAAAAAAAATCGACCTCCATTACAAACATGGTGGCCGTGAGATGATAATGGAGAAATATCTCTTGGTCATGAGTTCCACACATGCAAGGTAAGAATTACACTTATTTGACAAGATAACAAATGACTTTAATGATTGTAAATAAATATAAATAAGTGTTATTATATGAGTGAAAATAAATAAGTAAAATAGCTTATATAATTACAAGAATTTTTTTTTAAAATATAATAAATTTTATTAGAGTTAAAGATTAAAAGAAACAAAAAATTATGATTACAAATGTTATTATAGAAATAGATGAAAAAATAATAATAATAATAATAATTACATGAGATTCTTTTAAGTATAATGGGTAAGAACTCCCCATTTATAACTAAATAACCTTGAGCTTTATCCATCCAATGAGCTCATCTCAATCGCCTCATCCGACTACACAAGACAAAGTCTTTGTCATCTCAAAATAAATGCTTAAACACTGATGATGTAATGCAAGGTACGTCCTACCGTAGGATGATCTCCAATGAGATGTCTTTGCAGAGTGAGCAAATATTGTGTTATTTTAGGTTTATTATATTATATTTAATATGATTGTGTCTGATAGATGTTTGTATTATATGAGTATATGAATTGTACACTTGCTAGACACACTTAGGAAAACTAATTCGAGAAAAATATTCAATTTGGTTGTTTAAGGTATATAATTTCAAAGACGAAATTCCTTTAATGGGAGGAGGATGTAGAGACCCAAAATTTAGTTTATCGGTATTCATGCCATTTACAAGAATTTCTTGAAATATGTGCCCGATTTTAAATACATGCGTTCCTAAAAGATGAATTAAAATGGATACCTTAACATACCCTCAACTTAAATAAGCCATAATTTTGTCTCAGCAAATCAGAATCGTGTGATTCTCAAATTTTTAGAAAGGTATTGGAACCCTCTTCAAGGTTCATGTTTACCATTTTTCCAGATTCTTAGTCGGAGATAGGTTAAAAGTTGGATTTCTGAAACCAAGATGTTGAAATCTATTTCCAGACCAGTCAGCTTTAGGGGTAAATTAGTCTATGAATAAAGAAGAATTAGAAATTTTGCAAAACATCAAAGTTGTTTCCCTTCGAATGATGAGTCCAAGGTAAGTTGAATCGTCAAAATCTGATAAATGAGTAAAAAGTTACGGCTAAAATACCGAAGACTATTCCGAGAAAAAAAAATTCGGGGGGGGGGGGGGGGCAATCGATCGCCCAAAACGCTGTTCCGGTGATGGACTGCGTGATTTCATGTGTTTTGAGTCCCTAGGGCTCCCAACGTTATAAATTTAAGATTTTTTATAAGGTTTATGATATTGGCAATGTTCATGGTCCAAACCCGGATAAAGTCTACTCCAGTTAAGGTTTCAGTTGTAGCCAAACAGTGGTGGTTTATGCATTAATTAAGTATATCGGGTTATAAGGATGGTCTATAGTCTCCTTGATGGGTTAGGACTCTAATGACCTAAACCATAAGTATATATAATACTTATAGGCTATCGGTCCCAGATCCAACTCCTAAGAAGCCTGCAGAAAAGCATCTTCCCCATCGAGAGCAAATGAGTGATGGAATCTGAAGATCGTGTGCTTAATCGCCATCGACAGCTAAAGGTTCTTCTCTCAAGTTTCAATGGCCGACTCAGGTATTTGATTCTTGAATCTTTGATTGGTTAGATCCAGTAAATATAACACGTGGTATCAGAGCCAAGTTGCTCAATCAAGTTCAAGAATGCATAAGTTTTTTCTATTAATTTTTATTAGAATTTACATTGATTTTTCGGATGAAATTTGTTCAATTTCAACACAGATTTTATAGGTTTTCCAATGAAAACTCATCGCCGGAGAACCATGGTCGGTCATCCTACGTGGCGTTTTAATGTAGCTAATTTTTAGCTTTAATATTTCGATTTTAGGGTTTCAGATCTAAAATCATATGGAATTAATTAATTAATTTTTTTTTAAAAAGGGTTTTCGGTTCTCTGGCGATTTCTCCGGTTACCGGTGGTAGGATGCCGTCAAACATTGTTAATAAAGGTTCCCTTAAGTCTGGCTATTATTTTGGAACTCCCCTCAATTGGATCCGAGGCCGGGAAGAGAAGAAATCAAGTATTTAAATAAAAACTGCAATTGAAATGAAATTTGAATAATAAAGGGTAATCTTTTTGGTTATGATTTCTAGGTTTTTTGGCCATTTTCAGTTGGACGGCGATTCCGCCGTCGTCCGTCGTCGACATAGGATTCCGGCAAAGGAGTTTTGGTCACTAGAGAGTGGCTGACTTTTTGGCGCCGGCGGTAGCCGGTAAGGTGGCCAGTAGGGCCCCTAACAAAGGGGAACCAATCTACGGTTTCAGGGTTTTTTTAAAAAAAATAAAAATAAAAACCGGGTTAGGAAGATGAGTTCACGAGGGTCAACCCGACCATGTGACCCGATACGGCATCGAACCCAACCCAGGTAGTTTTAACCCGATCCAAACTCGGGTGGTTCATAACCTGACCCGAATGAGATCCGATCAGTTCAATGGATCGGACCGGTTCTCTCGGACCGAGCCGAGCCTGATCCAAACCGGACCGAGCCACGTCCTGGACCGGACCGCGTCGAACCGCGCGCGTATGAGACGCAAACCGTGCGTGTGTGAGATGTAAACCGCGCGTGAGATGCACCCTGCGCGTGAAGCGCACGCTCGCGCATGATGCGCACTCCAGTGTCCCCTTTTCATATCCCTGCACGTGTCAATGTGTCTGACTCGCTACTTGCGTGTGTCATATGCCCCCTTGCCTAATTTTGGTTGTAGAACCTTATTTTGGGGTTTATTTCAGTTCATTTTTCCTCTATAGAGGACTTTTATGACATTAAGTGCTCAAATAAGACTATTTTTCAATTTTGGACCTATTTTTTGATGCCTAATTCAGCATTTGGGAACTCTGGAAAGCTTTTCAGGCTTAAAGTATCTCTTGGACCACCATTAAAGTATACCTAGTATATATATGGAGTTTGTTTGACATGATTGTGTTATTCATTCTAGTTTTGGGACACTATAGATAGCCTTCTAGACTACAAACAACCTTTGTGCAACTTATCAAGTATGTTTGGTCAATTATTTACCCTTTTAAGGTTTTTCAGGCATAAAGTAGCCACTAATTGACTTTAAAGAGACCTAAGATATCCCTATTGTATTGGGTGTAGGGGTGAGCACATAATTAAGTTTCTTTGTGCATTCAGAATGACACCTAATATAGTTGTTAACTCTTAACAGATTTCAGACACCTATCGATTGCACACTTTGATGTAATCTTTTGGATATAAATTATTTTTCTAAACAAATTTTTGGGATTAAGACAAGTTTTCGTGTTTCAACATATATAGGCATGACTACTTAGTATAATATGCATGATAGTTCAACAAATTATTTGAAGTTCAAGACCTTAAATGTATGATGATTACTTGTATGAAATTGAATTTTGTTTTGAAAATTCATGAATTGCATTATCGTTGTGTTTTCCAATGCATGTTTTAAATTATGTTCTTTTAATTTAATATTATGTGGAGGACGAGATTAGTGGGCCTAAAATACATGCAAAATATGTTATAATGTTCATTGATGCATGTTTATTCAAACAATCAATAATTCCTTGGGGTAAGGAATTTCAGGCAACTTCCTATTTGGAACCAACCAGATTGAAATGGTCGTGTTAGTCACCAAAGTGGACTCGATCAGGAAAATTTGGGTGGCTTTCAAATATGCATGATTGTATGATTATTTGCTATATATTGAAAAAGGGAGTGTCATAAGGTTTTGCTTTTGATTGTTATAAGGTGATGATCAAGCCCAAAGGTGAGTCATCATCTTGTACAATTCAAACGGAGCAGGAAGGTTGATGTGACATTACAAACTAGAAGAGTTTAGGCCCAAAGGTTTAAAGTTTTCGAAATTTGTAGTGTTCATGATCAGCTTGTCTTGTGGTAAAATTAATTCACCAAAGGAGATGAGCTAATCGCATGTTACATTCTCGGCCCAAAGAAGGGAGTGTGATGATACAAATGGCTATCTCACAAGATGATGTATTTATTATTGCAGTCACTTTGGGATGTCTGATTGA
Organism: Tetracentron sinense; assembly: GCA_015143295.1. Classification (NCBI taxonomy): domain Eukaryota; kingdom Viridiplantae; phylum Streptophyta; class Magnoliopsida; order Trochodendrales; family Trochodendraceae; genus Tetracentron; species Tetracentron sinense. The sequence continues at coordinate 23,146,717 of CM026569.1, read as the reverse complement.
TACCCCATCAGTCAGATGTGTCTTTTACATCAATAAGAGCATGAAATAAGGACAATGATTCATGCATAAGGGTATTTAGATGTAAATTTTATGTGAGTCTTTTAGTTTATATAGAGCAATTAAGTCTTTTCTTACACTAATTGTCACTCTATGGGCTTTGAAAGTATCAGGTTAAGCTGACTTTAGAAAAACTAGACTAAGATTTAGTCATTTTAAGGATGAAATTGATAAATCTATCATTAAGGATAAGTTAAAGGTTGAGGTTAAGCATACAGAATGAGAAATGTCAAAGTTTGAGAATGAAGACTGTGAATGGTTAATCTCTAAGGTTGTTTATTGTAGATCCCTTACATCTTAAGTGATAAGGTATTATTTGTTAAAATGACAAATTTAATTCTTACATTCTTAGATAATCATGAATGTTTATCCGAGTCAATTGACTCATGTCTGGCATGGACTCATTGGAGTTCATGGAAACATCCTACATAGAAATGACCTAATTATAAATATGGATGCACTTATGATGAAAAGTTGGCATTAAGTTTCTGTTGCATTTTATATTTGAATCCCTCTGTGTGTAGTTTAATTAATCTGTAATTAACCTAAAGTATATAAAAGGAAAGTGGGTAAAGAATAAATAAATTCACCTCCATATGGGTCAGGAGGAAAATGAATTATAATATTAAAGTCTAAAAAGCCCATAAGGTGATGAGTGGTTAACCATGATATAGTTTGAGACATTTACAGATGATGTTTCATATTATTCATTGTGAATTAATCCTGAAACACTAATTCACATATGTAATATCTTTGAGAGATTCATTAGAATCTAAAATATAGAAGATTTGGAGAAATCATTGGTAAAGAAATATAGATTAAATGCTAATATTCACACGATTTATTAGATTTAAATTTGGTAAGGGATCATTTCTTTATCAATTTGTTAATGCGTTATATTGTTAAAATTCATGGTTTGTAAAGTGAAAATATATTGACATTAAAATATAATATTTTAAGAATGTATTTAAAATGATACGATAAAGTAATTTTGAAATGTAAAAAATTTCAATATGAAGATTTGCTCGATAGCATTAAGTAAATAAAATTTAAAGGATTCAAAGAAATTTCTCTCTACAAATACTAATACAATGACCTATATAGATATTTGTAATTGATTTTCTCTCTTTCATGAGGTATAATGATGTTTCATTAATCTATATAAACAGATATCAAAAGTTCAGATTTTGTTTATGATCCATAACGATAAAGTTCATAATCTTCTTAGTAAAAAGATCTAAGTTATGAAATACGACATAAAGCAAAGATTAAAGGTTGTTTACTTAGTATTTTTAAGATTATGAGATAGTTAAAATGTTATTTAATTCAGACATTTAAGAACATAATGAACAATTGAAAGGGAAGACCATGTTACCAAAAGTCATGAATAATTATTCATTTATGCTAGCATTCCTATATGGAAATGCTCTAAAGTCTATATTGTATATTTCAAATTAAATTCCTCATAAAGCAATATTCAAGACACCATTAAGTGTTGAAAAAGGAGAAAAATTTCAAGAAACTAAGTTGCTCCTTTATCAGACATTCAAAGAAATTGAGGAATATATATATCATCTAGTCCCTCTTGAAACACTTGAAAGTATGTCTCTTTTTAATTTTAGAAACACAGTTCTTGGGGGGGTATACATCGAATCCCAAGATTTGACAAAGATTCTAATTGATTTTATTCAATTAAGGTAGGAATAACATTCACCTTTGCGACTTTGAAATTGTTAAGTCAAATCTACGTTAGAATAGTACTCACAAAACTTTATAAGTGTCAAGTCTCCTGTCGATTCACATGAACCTTCTTTTTCTTTTAAAGCTTTCTCTAATGGAAGCTAATGGCCCTTCCAAATTTCCAACTCTAGGATCTTGAAATAAAGATCCAATCTTTATTATCAAGAACATTTCTTGATGAGCAAGATTCTTGATCTTCTTCTTCTTGATTATTCAAAACATAGAACACATAAGAGAATAAAGGGGAGAGAGGTGACCGTACACCTCAAAGAGAGAGGAGTGAGAGGGTGTGAGATTGAGGAGAGGAGAAAATAAAATTTTGGAAATTTTTATTGTCTCTCAAGCCTTGGACATCCACATCTTTATATAAGAGAGTTTGGGTTATTTGCAACTCAAGAGTCCACTTTCTAATCCAATTAGAATTCCTCAATTTGTTTTTAATTCTTGATTTCTCCTAATCCAATTAGGAATAATCATTAATAGAAACTAACCTTATCCATTAGTGTCCAACTAATCTTCTCCTTATCCTAATCCAATTAGGATTCATTGATTAGTAAAAAACTAATAGCATCCTTGTCCAACAAGGAATCTTTAATTAGTAACTAACTCTAACTAACCTTATCCAATAAGGAGAGTAGTTATTAGATACTAATTAAATAATAATAACAATTATTATTATTTAACACCTCCATGAAGTGGGTGTCCCACCCTAGGTAGGCCACACTCCACACGCCCCTAAGGTTCTAAACCCTATTGGTCACTTTATGATTCTTTTAATAAAATCTCCAATGGGTCCTACCCATTTGGTTTTTCATATCCAATGTGATTCCACCTTTCAGAGCTGCACTATACCATATAGTGATTACTTAGATAAATTAATTAATTTAATTATAAATTAAATTAAATACTTTAAGAAGATCATTGTATGTGAGATGTAAAGGGATCTCCTATTTCCGGTTGTGGGACCAAGTACTCAACCTTTTGGTTAAACCATTGTTACTAGGAAACACCTTTCCTAAAACTCGATTAGAATCATAGAATGTTATCTAAGTCCCTGGACTTCCACCAATCACAATTAATGTCCATTAACATAATGTGATTAACCTCCAGAAATTAGAGAATTGCTTGTAAGTACCATCTCACAATATATTTACAAATAAATCCTTCCACATTCCGATATCACTTGTAAGCTTCCAGGATTGGAACAATTCCACTGTTTTAGTCCCTAGCTTATGAATAGAACCCTTTTCTCATGATTACTTTTTCATTGAACTGAACCTCCAAAACACTTTTGAAGAAAGATTAGAAAAGAACTGACATATATATTTATATATACTTTTCCATATTAAAAATATCAACTTCGATAAAAACCATTTTACCGAAAAGCACAAGTACTGGATTTAACAGTTAAGTTCAACAAGTATCACCTTGATATCATTATCTCCAATTAAGGAATTGTAGATTCCTTATTGAGTGTTTACACACTTCTCCAAACATTGTGTACATGACCCAACGTACCCAGAGTTAGTCCTGTGTATTGGACATTATCAATTGGCACATCAAAGCCATATAGACAGATGTCTGAGAAGATGTTAACCTCTCAAGTCTAAGGACAATTTGTCAAATGGATAACCCTAATAAAATCTGACAGTGTATTCCATAGGGTATCCACTAGTGACCCCGTTCAGTATTATGTACTTGCTACATATACTCACATGTTAGTCAAGAGTCACCACTCTCTGTGAATGAGATTCATCACACTATCTTATAGAACTACACATGTGCAAGCCATGATGAAGTACTGCGGCCAACCAGTACTCTAAAGGCTTCGAACAATATTAGGTTTACAAGGAACCGGAAAATCATATCTCCTCGCAACCTTTGCATGATTTTCCTACAATGTTACCTATGAAACTTTATGTCATCATCATATGGAACAATAATTAATATAAATACCCTTTATAGTTGGTTTTGTGAATATGATGCTTGTCTAATCAACATAGAAAAGTCTCTTATTGGCTTTTGAGAGCATATATGTCCAACAATCTCCCACTTACACTCTAAGCCAATTAGATGTAATGCTCATCTTCTCAATGATGTTTCTCAAACACCAGCTGAAGCATAATTTTATATAAATAAGTCTGTCATATCTGGTTTACCACAACTATTGTAGTGATGCAATAACACTTGCAACTCTTGCAAATTTATTATCAATAACCACAGTTTTTAAAAGACTAAACAAAAATAATACTGTCCAACAGTCATTTTTCAAAAGTTAACATGTTTGTGCTTTACCATTGTACAATGCTCCAGACTAATCTGACCAATATCTTATCACATCAAAATGTGATGAATATTCGATCTAGTACAAGTATACTGTTTCATGATATCACATATCTAAGAGAAACAGATTACATTCCATAAAGGTAAAAACTCTTTTCTTGGAATCTTACTTGCACAAAAAAACATGATTGTTATTTGAGAGAATAACAATATCATTTTCCTTTTGTCTTTAAACCATTGAGGACTAAGAAAACATGTTGTCAAAGTCTTTCTTCTTCATTGCAAAAATTGCTAGATCAAATCTAAGAGAAGAATAATATTCATACTTCATTCACAATGAAAAAAATATTATCTTTGCATAGAGCCAGGAAAGTAATTATGCTCCCACTAACCAATTTGCACACAAAGGATACTTTCATTGTTAGATGAAAATCAAACAGTTTGATTACTTCATCAGAATAAAAGTTAGTCAAACTACAGATTCTGGGACCTGTGGGTTCTAGTGTACTATTTAGGTATAGTGAGAGTAGAGAGTTGATCTCTATCAATTCTCATAGTTATTGGTCTATTGGGCTTCCGCTTCTAGAACAATTCTAGATTCAGTTTCTCTTATAGGAAACTTACATTCCTGTTTACAAATATCTTTTGCCATCCAGGAATAGAGACTAAGTATCTCTAATGCGAATCCCAAGCTCATCTTTCATCAAATCATATCCAATATAATTCGATTTAACAACACCATCATGATATGGTTTGTTATGAGAATTATCTGAGACAAAATGTAATCAGAGTAAATTATGAAATTTCTATTAAGAGGTATTCTTCTCAATCTTAGAAGACTTACCTAGCTGTTTCTTTATTTCAATGCGGAATTCCTTGAACTTTTCAAATAAGGTGAAATAAAGTTAGCTACCTCTTAATGAAAGATTCATATGGTTATGAACATCCAACTTTTGTCCTATTCCCAAGTAGAATTTTTATCTACTCAAATTTCTCCTTCTCCTTAACAAACCTGCAACTATTGCACTTATGCAAGATTATACCAAGCATTAGGAGCTGGAGGTTCCAACAATTAAGTTGGCCTTGATGAGTATATAAGCTGGACAATCCTTCCAAAGGTTTGTCCTGTATCAAATGACCAATTGCTTCACTATGAAAACAGTCCTTATACTTTCCTTTATTCTCTGAAAAGAGCCCTTGTCCATACTACTAGAATATATTTCTAATGGAAAATCTTGAATTTCTTTCTTTTGCATAAATGTTCGGGATTTAGAAAATCCAACTCTTTTGAACATCTTTGCAAGTAGCATTGAACTCTTCAAAGGTTCTCAGCCATATATAAAATGTAGGATTTCTGACAATCTGATTTCCTATTTGTTCAACATAACCATATTAAAGGACTCCGGAAGTTTGTCGAGAATCATATCCTCTGATCCCATAAATTTATTTCAATTTATCTCAACACTAAGAATTGGGATTTATGAATCCAATGATCTCTATCATATTCTTTGTGACTAGGTTTCCCTAGTCAACTTGGTGTCTACTTGTCCTTTTATATAGTAAGCTGCCTAGCAACTCTTTTGCATTTAGTAAATATCTCAAATGAGATTTAGCATTAGTAGTGAGAACTTGGGCAATTCTTTAGATAGTATACACAAACTTGAGATTCCTTTTCCATTCCAAACACTTTGAATTGGTCAAGAGATTCTCATTAAAGTCTTAGTAAGGTGGTTATAAAATGACATGACAATAAAACATACGGTTATAGAATGACATGATAATAAAACATACATCATAATATTTCACACATAATAATATCATTAGATCAGGGCTTTCGATCTTTGATGATATTGCTCATCATTCAATCAAATTTCATAGACCCCTCAATCTATAAAATTAGGAAACATGTTACTTTATATTTTTGATGAGCATTGGGTGCCTTATAATACACATGCAATCTTTCATGCTAGGATAGTACCACACATGCACTACAAGGTGGATCGTAGCTATCCGTCACTGAACATCTCATGCATAACTCTTTATGTAAATCTGTGATTCCCAATTTTCTTGTGACCTCCAAGGACAACATGACTGTCACTGTGTCAGCCATCATGTTCCTTGGTTAAGTGAAACCCATTATTATCGGTTGTCATATGATCAAGTAGGAATATGTCCCTATGCTAGTTGACACTCCCTATCAGGCCATACACATTCCTATCTACTATAGAAATAAAGCACTACGAGTTTAATTTAAACTGAATTATGTCTGATTCCTGCCAGAGAGACAAGACTTAGGCTAATTAATTCCTAGTCTTATTGATAATGGAAGGTCATAGGGCAACATTATCCCGTAGGATAAATTATCTCATTTAATTCACTTAATATTTTTCTTGAGGGAAAACAGAATATCATGAACAAATTATACATCTAATGCATATATCAAAAACATTCACAATATTTATCATTGTATTATATGTATAAAATAATATACAAAATCATCACATGATAATAAATCAAATTTTGTTTTAAGTAGATCAAACTAATTCCAATGAACTCCCACTAGCCCCAGAAATCTTAATGGATCTAATCCAAGGGTACAAAGGTTATTTTTAACATCAGTGAGCTTTAAATGGAGGCCAGCCCTTCTCATTCCTCACGGTTTGCAGTTTGCAAACAGTGTTCTGCCACATACCATTTTAGAGAGAAAGTGAGGAGAGAGAAAGGAAGAGAGAGAAAGAGGAGAGAGAAAGGAAGAGAGAGAAAGGGGAAGGGAGGTCCCCTTAGGGTTTTTCGACGTCCCCGACGCGTTGGCGGCGTCTGATTTCTTCTCCAATGTCTCAATTTGCATCTAGAGAGAGAGAAAAAGGTAGAGAGAGAAAGTGAAAGTTAGAGAGAGAGGAGCTTTATCTTGGGATTGATCGCCCTCCGGGACGTGTTGGCGGTGCCCGTTTTTGCACTAGCTGCCTCAAAACACGTGAAACAGGTAAAACCCCTCTCTTTTCTTCTCTTTTTTCTCTTATTTTGCTATATTATTTCATGTGAAGTATATGCATGTCTTTTGACGTGAATGAAAAAGGGTCGGAGACCCCTATGTGATGTTGTGATTTTATGCGGTCTATCGGGGAGCCCAGATCGGGTCCCGGGTAAATTGTATCGCCACTCTAGGGTGACGAAAAGTTGTTTTGCATGTCTTGTAAGGCTATAGAGACATCCATTAGCTTGAAAGCGTTCCCTAACGGGACGGTGTGTTATCGGCGTTAGTTCACGGGCGCGAGGCCCAAGTATTTCAGTTAATCAAGCGAGGCTTGGGTTAACTGGGGTTAACCTGTGGTTAGAAAATCTAACCAGGGTTAAGTATAGTCCGTGGTTCCTCTGTGAATAGGTCAGGAGAGACGGTGTCCAGTAAGGCCCGGGGTTCCTCCGTGACTGATAGTCGGGAGATGTCGGTGTGTTTGTCTAGATCATCCGTGGTGCCTCTAGGACTAGGTCAGGAGTGGCGGTGTCCTGCATGGCCCGTGGTTCCTCCGTGACTGATAATCAGGAGATGTCGGAGTCGTAGGGAGTTTAATATGGCAGAACATCAGATAGTGTATAGTCCGGGATTCCTCTCTGGGTGGGTCAGAATATGTCGGCACCGTGTCTATCGAGGTCCCTCTTGGTGGAACGTCAGGAGATGCCGGCATTGGTATAGATGTCGGGTGTCACGCCCCAAAATACCCCCTAGGAGTTTAGGGATACTTTAGGTGGACTATACAAACCTGCCAAACCATCCTGTAATGAACAAGATAAATAAGGTACTAAACAATGATAATCAGAGCGCGGAAGCTAAACATAATTTGCGGAAGCGAAAACTAAAATTTTCTTTTCTTTATAATGATCCAAAATGTAGTATTCCAAGTTAACATAAATACAAAACACGTCTAAGTCTAAGGTGGACAGGCCCACCTAACAAAATACAAAAGACAAAATACAACTCTGTCTTACTCAATAGTCATCCCCGTGGGGCCAATGGTCTAAGTCTCTCGCCTCCGCCTGAGGCTCGACTACTAGATCCTCATAAGGTTCCTCCTCGCCATAGTCCTCCTCTATCCAAGGACCCGGATCAGAAATGTCGAGAGGGACTCGGGTACCTGCCGACATGAAAGTACGGCTGAGCATGGAATACTCAGCGAGTACAAGCCCCTAACTAACAATGGTAATAACGAACAACATCATATACAAGAAATGGGAGGAGTATAGTTCATAATCATTTCTAGCAACCTCATACATAAACATTTTATCAAGTCATAATTATTATGAAACTAAAACATGTCTATGCATCATACAATTCCTCTTTGAGTTGTCCTTTTAATATTTCTTATGAGCCAGAGGTTAGCACCCGCATATCCCTGGGCTATCAACCTCCTTGACAGTACAATACCTTTCTTATGAGCCAGGGGTTAGCACCCGCACATCCCTGGGCTACCAACCCCCTTGACAGTACAATACACTTCTTATGAGCCAGAGGCTAGCACCCGCACATCCCTGGGCTACCAGCCTCCTTGACAGTACGATACCTTACTTATGAGCCAGAGGTTAGCACCCGCATAATCCTGGGCTACCAACCCCCTTGACAGTACAATACACTTCTTATGAGCCAGAGGCTAGCACCCGCACATCCCTGGGCTACCAGCCTCCTTGACAGTACGATACCTTACTTATGAGCCAGAGGTTAGCACCCGCATAATCCTGGGCTACCAACCCCCTTGACAGTACAATACACTTCTTATGAGCCAGAGGCTAGCACCCGCACATCCCTGGGCTACCAGCTTCCTTGACAGTACGATACCTTACTTATGAGCCAGAGGTTAGCACCCGCATAATCCTGGGCTACTAACCTCCTTGACAATACCATTTCCTTTCTTATGAACCAGAGGTTAGCACCCTTAACCGGGGCTACCAACCTCCTTGATAGTGCAACATTTCCGAGTCCTTTCTTATGAGCTAGGGGTTAGCACCCGCATAATCCCTGGGCTACCAACCCCTTTGACAATGCAATACGTTTCTTATGAGCCAAATGTTAGCACCCGCATAATCCTGGGCTACCAACCTCCTTGACAATCTCCTCCATCTACATATGTGCTCGTGCATAGCAATCGTGAAATTATAATGACATATAGCATTTTAACAATTCCCAACTCACATGAGAATTTAAGAAGCGAAATAAACACATGCATACAACTTGCCAAATGGGGAACATTTATGTGACTCATGGTTTCAAATCTTAGTTTATTCATGCATTCTATCAAACATGTGGTATTCAACCTTTTTACCTTTAGTTATCTCATATTTTCTCATTCGAACATTTCATCAAACACTTGGGGTGTGTTCATTATGCGTAATATGCCCTTCCACCATTTTTTTTCCCATCATTCAACACATCACAACATGGCATCCAATCGCCCCCACTCCTCATCCATTCATACATTCCACCATTTGTTTGTATTATCTTGTTTATGTTTTAGGGTTTTAGCATATACCAACACAAGGGAGCAATGGGGAAGATCTAACACATATTTACTTAGAAAAAATCCTAGGTTATTACCAAAGTAACTAGGAAGAGTGTACTAACCTTGAAAAGGGAAAGAAAATCCCTGAGGATGATGTAGAAACGCTGCCCTAGCTTGGAAGAGGTACTCCACACGAGCTTGAGGTTGGATTTGGAGAATCCAAGCCTTGAACTTGAAGCAAATCCAAGTTTGAGGACGTCCTAGGATGGTCCACCCCTTTGATTTCTTCCTCAATGGAAACCCTAGGTCAAAACCCTCTTCTTCTCACTCTCTAGCTCTCAAAATGTCTAAGGGTTGTGAATGAGGGCTCAAAGGGTCGAGCAAACCCTTATGGGTAAGGGTTTAACACCCAAAAGACGAAAACGCCCTTACTGAAATTTCTGCAAAAACGCGAAGACCGAGCGATCGGTGGTTATGACCAATCGATCGGTTGCCTACCGAGTGATCGGTGTTTATGACCGATTGACCGGTCAAAAACTCACTCTCTGGAAAATTTCCCCATACAAAATTTCTGACCGTGCGATCGGTATTCTGTATGTCTGGACTGTTTTGACCATATTTTTTGACTCGCTCGTCGGATTTCGACGATTCAACTTGCGTTGGATCCGTCTTTCGAAAACGAACATTTCTGACATTTCGGAATTTCTGATTTCTCCCTTATTTATTAATTAAACTACAAAAACGGCCAATTAGCTACGAAGGTGCTATTCATTAAGGATGAAAAAGTTCGGGGTGCTACATCGGGGTTCCGCCGTAGACTAGCCAGAAGATGACGGTAGGCAGGTTGGTCAGTGTTCCTTCATGACTGATACCCAGGGCGATGGCGGCGAATACACGGTAGATGTGGCCAGTCAATTGAATGGAAAAATATGTCCTTATTGGGCGAATGCCCATGTTGTGAGTGTAAGCATCGGATACGAAGTGGTCTAAGTCGATATACTCAGGGTTGGTGTATTTGTCTGAGTTAGTGGACTCATGGTTCGGTATGGAATCATAGGATGCCAGGTGAGTTGGGTTGGTAAACCTAAGGTTTGGTCATGTTCGGGTGAAAACCAGAACAGCGTGTGTGAGTCTAAATGACTCAATGTATTATGGTTATTATTTAGAGACTTTAAGCTGAACATTTGTGGGCTGTGGCCAATTAATAGTGTAAGGACCCGGAATTTTAATATAATAAAATTATGGGTTTATGGATCCTTAATGAAGGTTAATTAGTTAATTATTTGGTAAATTAATAAGAAGGGGATTTTGCTCAGGGTTGAAGTGCACCGAGGAAATCTCAGTATCATTTGGTGAAAATCGCACACAGTGTGCTGGTCGACTGTTGGGACACACCCCTACCGTATCGGTTTCGTCAAGTATCATTTCGCGGGACCGCGGGGCCATTATGTGTGATAAAATTGAGAAAAACGGGAAATTTCTACATTTCCAGAAATTAAATGGGACCCAATATCTATTGGAGATCCTAATAGAAATCCGTGCGGTTAGCACTAATGCATGTCGGTCGGCCGTGGGGACTAATGTCTGTCGTCACGGCAGTTAGTTATCTCAAATGAAGAAACGGCGGCCTGTTTTGTGTTCGAAATCAGGAAATTAGTGGGTATTGTAATTTTCTTCCGGACTAAAGTGTAGCCGTCAAAACTCAGTATTTTTCTCCGAAATTTTTACAGTAGGTGTCGGACTGCTTCAAGTTCGGTCACCTAAAGTTTCGTCAAAATCGGATGTCATTGAGTAGGATTACGGATGCCGTATATGCGAGAAAATACGGAATAATAGTCAAATGGTCAACCCGTTGACTTGGTCAACGGGGACCATTAATGGTGGTCATGTGCATGGCACATGACCCTTGCATTATAAATAGGGGGCAGCCCCTTTTATTATCATGTTTTTGCAACAGTGAGGGATTCTGCCACAACATATTGTAGAGAGAGAAAGTGAGGAGAGAGAAAGGAAGAGAGAGAAAGAGGAGAGAGAAAGAAGAGAGAGAAAGAAGAGAGAAGTGGGTCCTTGAGGTTTTTCGACGTCCCCGACGCATTGGCGGTGTCTGATTTTCTCTCCGACGTCTCGTTTTACGTGTAGAGAGAGAGAGAAAAAGGTAGAGAGAGAAAGTGGAGAGAGAAAATTGCATGCGCTCTACCCCGAGGTTGATCGTCGTTGGGAACGCGTTGGTGACATCTGTTTTTGCCTACGAGGCCTCGAAACGCGTGAAACAGTAAAACCCTTCTCTTTTCTTCTCTTTTTTCCGCTTATTTTGCTATATTATTTCATGTGATGTATATGCATGTCTTTTGACGTGAATGAAAAAGGGGCGGAAACCCCTATGTGATGTTGTGATTTTATGTGGTCCCTCGGGGAGCCCAGATCGGGTCCCGAGTAAATTGTATCGCCACTTTAAAGTGACGAAAAGTTGTTTTGCATGTCTTGTAAGGCTATGGGGACATCCATTAGCTTGAAAACACTCCCTAATGGGAAGGTGTGTTACTGGAGTTAGTTCACGGGCGCAAGGCCCAAGTATTTCAGTTAATCAAGTGAGGCTTAGGTTAACTGGGGTTAACCTGTGATTAGAAAATCTAACCAGGGTTCAGTATAATCCGTGGTTCCTCTTTGACTTGGTCAGGAGAGACGGTGCCCAGTAAGGCCCGGGGTTCCTCCGTGACTGATAGTCGGGAGATGTCGGTCTGTTTGTCTAGGTTGTCCGTGGTGCCTCTTGGACTAGGTTAGGAGTGGCGGTGTCCTGCATGGCCCGTGGTTCCTCCGTGACTGGTAGTCAGGAGATGTCAGAGTCCTAGGGAGTTTAAAGTGGCTAAACATCAGATAGTGTATAGTCTGGGGTTCCTCTCTGGGTGGGTTAGAAGATGTCGGTACCGTGTCTATCGTGGTCCCTTCTTGGTGGAACGTCAGGAGATGTCGGCATTGTTATAGATGTTGGGGTTCCTCCGTAGACTAGCCAGAAGATGACGGTAGGCAGGTTGGTCGGGGTTCCTTCATAACTGATACCCAGGGCGATGGCGGTGAATACACGGTAGATGTGGCCAGTCAATTGAATGGAAAAATATTCTTATTGGGTGAATGCCCATGTTGTGTGGGTAAGCTTCGGATACGAAGTGGTCTAAGTTGGTATACTCAGAGTTGGTGTATTTGTTTGAGTTGGTGGACTCATAGTTCGGTATGGAATCATCGGATTCCAGGTGAGTTGGGTTGGTATACCCAAGGTTTTGTCATGTTCGGGTGAAAGCCGGAACAGCATGTGTGAGTCTAAATGACTCAATGTATTATGGTTATGATTTAGAGACTTTAAGCTAAACATTTGTGGGCTGTGGCCAATTAATAGTGTCGCGCCCCAAAATACCCCTAGGAGTTAAGGGATACTTTAGAGGTGACTACGTGTACCTGTCAAACCATCCTGTAATGCAAGAGGCTAAACATAATATAATACAATGATAATCAGAGTGCGGAAACTAAACATAAGTGCGGAAGCATAAGCCAACTTTTCCTTTTCTTCTATAACTCCAAATAGTATTCCAAGTTAACATATACCAAATACAATCAAAGTAAAGGTGGACATGCCCACCTATCAAAATACAAAAAGGAACTCTCTAACCCTCTCCTCTCAACAGTAGTCGAGGTATGGCCACATATCCAAGTCCCTATCCTCCTGAGACTGCCATGGGATAGGTGGCTCCCTCTCCTCTACATACTCCTCCTCGACCCAAGGCTCGGGGTTGAGGACATCCACAGTACCTGCCGACATAAAAGTACGGCTGAGCATGGAATACTCAGCGAGTACAAACTACTAGCTAACCATAACAATAACGAAAGCATAACAACAGTGAGCAATACAAGATATTAATTTAAAGCAATAGTGAAAGCATAAGATACATAGCCATATCTTGACATGCGTGTATGAATGCAAAAACCTCGGTAAAACTCATGTCTCGGAAACCTTTTTCGTGTCTCGGTCAAATCATGTATGTGTGTCGTGTCTTGTCTTGTATTTCATGTCTTGATTTGTTCTTGACTTGTATACTTGTGAGCCAGAGGCTAGCACCCTTCCTTAGCTACCAACCTCCTTGTCATGTTCTTGTTCCATTTCTCTTGTGTCATGTTCTTGTTCCATTTCTCTTGTGAGCCAGAGGCTAGCACCCTTCCTTGGGCTACCAACCTCCTTGTCATGTTCTTGTTCCATTTCCATTTCTCTTGTGAGCCAGAGGCTAGCACCCTTCCTTGGGCTACCAACCTCCTTGTCATGTCCTTGTTCCATTTCTCTTGTGAGCCAGAGGCTAGCACCCTTCCTTGGGCTACCAACCTCCTTGTCATGTCCTTGTTCCATTTCTTGATTCAACATGTATAATACAATCTTGAAAAACCCGGTTTCATGCATGCATGTGTGCTCGTGGGCGTGCCAATAGTGACAATCATGGGGACACGTGTAACAAGAGGGATATCGCATCATATTTCAATTCATAGTATAACATGTAAGCATTTAGGTGATCAACATGGCATTTGGTCAAGTCATCATTTACAAGAATAATTACATAAAGCTTACATCCATTTCCTTTATCAATTTCATTTATTCTTGGTTTAGGCATATTATCAAACATCCGGTGTGCAACATTTTAGTAGTTTTATTTCCCCTTTTTAGCGCATAAATTTCCAACACAACATCCAAGTATTTTCATTATTCATAGAGTGCCCTTCCACCATTTTTCATACCCACATTTCACCACGTCCAACGGCATCCAATCGCCTCTACATGCACCATTCATACATACAACCCCACATTCACATTTATCTTGTTTAAGTTTAGGAAGTATAGCACATTTCAAGTAAGGGAAAATACAAGACCAACATCATAATGTCAAAGGGGAAAAACTAGATTATTGCTAAAGAAAGTTAGTAGAGTGTACTAACCTTGAATCGAAGCTTGATCTTGGTGTAGACCTTGATTTAAACTCCAACTTGGAAGAAGAAAGCCCTTACTCAAACTATACTTGATTGGGTAGGAAACCCTCTTGAAAATACCGTAGAGAGTGCTGCCCTAGCTTGAGAAGGGAAACCCACACGAGCTTGAGCCTTGAACTTGAAGCAAAACGAGTTGGGTGAGCTAGGGTTCTTAAACCCCTTTGATTCCTTCTCCAATGGAAAACCCTAGTTGCAAATCCCCTTCTCCTTTCTCTCTATCTCTCAAAATCCCTTAATGTTGTAAGTGAGGCCTCAAAGGGTCGAGCAAACCCTTATGGGTAAGGGTTTAACACCCAAAAGACGAAAACGCCCTTACTGAAATTTATGCAAAAACGCGAAGACCGAGCGATCGGTGGTTATAACCGATCAATCGGTTGCCTATCGAGCGATCAGTGTTTATGACCGATCGACCGGTCAAAAACTCACTCTCTGGAAAATTTCCCCATACAAAATTTCTGACCGTGCGATAGCTACCGATCGATCGGTTATGGACCGATCGATCGCTGACTGGACCGAGCGATCGGTGCTCTGTATGTCTGGACTGTTTTGACCATATCTTTTGACTCGCTCGTCGGATTTCGACGATTCAACTTGCGTTGGATCCGTCTTTCGAAAACGAACATTTCTGACATTTTGGAATTTCCGATTTCTCCCTTATTTATTAATTAGACTACCAAAACGGCCAATTAGCTACGAAAGTGCCATTCATTAAAGATGAAAAAGTCCGGGGTGCTACAAATAGAGTCTTAGGACTCGAAATGAAACATGATTGATGATCGAAACGATAATTTGGTAATATAATACATTCATAACTGAACCTCATATTTAGAAAGTAATGTGAGGTCGGGAACCTCTGTTAGGGTGACGTAACCCTAAATGACTTTGGGTCACAATTTATTATATACTGTTCTATTTTACTGTAACATGCAAATTGAACTACTTATTATATCATTATTGATGCGTGTTATTATGTGGAAAATTGTAGAGCCCCGGACCTTTTCACATTTATGCATGACCCTTCGTAGCCATTTTTCCTTTAAAGTAATGCAATTAATAAATAAGGAAGAAATTGGAAATTTCGAAACGTCAGAAATGTTCGTTTTCGAAGTACGAACCCAACGCAAGTTGAATCGTCAAAATCGGACGAACGAGTCAAAAGTTATGGCCAAAACAGTTTGGACCTGCAGACCACCGATCGCTCGGTCCATGGAGCGATCGATCGGTCCAAAACCGATCGCTCGGAGGCTATCGACTGGTCAAGATTTTTGTATGGAGAAATTTTCCAGAGAGTGAAATTTTAACCGATCGCTCGGTTATGAAACCGATCGATCGGTAGGCAACCGATCGATCGGTCATTAACACCGATCGCTCGGTACTCGCGTTTTTGCAGAAAATTTGGAAGGGTGTTTTAGTCTTTTGAGTGGTTTACTCTTACCTTAAGAGTCTTGCCCGAGCCTTTAGGGCTTATTTGCAATACTTAGAAGATTGAGAGCTAAGGAAAGGAGAAGAAGGCGATCCCTAACCTAGGGTTTGATTTTTGGAAGGGAAATCAAAGGGTTTGAGACCCTAGATCATCCTCAAGCACGTTTTCCTTCAAGAGCTCGGCTCAAGCTCGGGTGGAGCTCGTGTTCCAAGCTAGGGCAGCAACTCACGGTCGTTTGGAAGAGGGGTTTCTTCCTCATCTCTTCAAGGTCGGTACTTCTTACTACCCTCCTAGTTATGGCTTCTCTTTTCCTTTATTTCTTCTTATTTTCCTTCACTTATATATGTGTTATGAGATTGGTGGTATGAATGGTGAATGGAGGTGGATGTTGGCGAATGGATGCCGTGTGGATGATGTGATGAATGAATGGGAAAGGGCATTGTACTAATAATGAACATACAAGTGTGATGTGAGCATAACCCACCTAGAAAAGCATGATCTAGGTTAAGTGAAAAAAAAATGAGCACACCCTATGTTTGATGAATTGCCAAGGTGAACAAAATAGAGGATAAATTAAGGGAATACATGTTTAATTATTCATGAAATTGTTAGGGCATATGATAGTGTGTTTCTTACATTTCTCAAATGTGCGACTTATTACTTGTTCAAATCGTGATATGCTATGCTTTGTAAATTACCCAAATTGTCATATTTAATTCCAAATGCAAGTATGCACACGATCTCACGAGCACACATGCATGACATGGATTACCGACGTTTTTCAAGAATGGAATTTAGAGGTGGGGCATATCCTACGATATGTTTTACCTCGCTTTTGGCAAGGACAAGTAAATCATGCATTATCATAAGAAGGGTCTCCCTTCCCTCGCAAATACATACATATCATAAGAAGGGTTTCCCTTCCCTCGCAAGTACATCTCACAAGGACATCTCACAAGTGAAAGGACATGACATGAGCATTTAGAAAGAAGGGTCTCCCTTCCCTCACAAGTAGTTTACTCTTCCAAGCATGATACAAGCAAGCATGACACGGCATGACAAGCATGAGCATCTTAGGAAGAAGGGTCTCCCTTCCCTCACAAGTAGATTACTTTCCCGAACAAGCAAGCATGACAAGACATGGCATGACAAGCATAAGCATTCTAGGAAGAAGGGTCTCCCTTCCCTCACAAGTAGTTTGCTTTCCAAGCAAGCATGACATGGCATGACACGCATGATATGATAAGATAAGACAACATGACAAGTTTCAAGTACGGAAATGGTATTTCCAATCAAGTCAAGTGCACGGTGTTTTCAAGGGTTTTATCGGCTTTTATGAATTCAAGCATGATTATATACTCCTTTACTTTATTGTCATGATATGAATTATTCCTGCTTTATATGCTTGAATTGTTTCCTGCTTTATATATGTGAAATGCTTCCTGCTTCCTATACTGCTATGGTTTTGCTATGACTATTGGTTAGTATTTAGTACCCGCTGAGTATTCCATGCTCAGCCGTACTTCTTATGTCGGCAGGTTCTGAGGGAGCTGCTGCTCCATTTGATGTCTGTGCTCCTAGCCCTTGGGTGGAGGAGGAGTACGTCGAGGAACCTTTGGAGGAACCTCCCGTAGAGGGTTATCAGTAGGTGGCGTTAGATTCTAAGTGGTTTAGCTGTGGGTGAGCATGAGTGATTATATCCATGTATTTTGGCGGGCATGTCCGCACTTTCTTTGTTTGTTTTCTTTTGTATTAAACTTGGACCATGTGTATATATACTTAGAGGTTTGTTAGACTTCCGTTGTGTTTTATAGTATGCTTCCGCTGCTATCCTCTATTGTATATGTTCTGTGAGTTTTGCAGGCTGGTTCGTCAAGCAAGTCATGTAAGTCATGATTAAGTCGTCCAAGATTCACTCTAACTCCTAGGGTGGGTTTTGGGTCGCGACAAAAATAGTTTAGAAGGATTGTGGTTTTATTGGGCTTCATAGCTCACTGACTTTTTGTGTCAGCAGATCTTGGAGCTGCTGATCCGTAAGTGAAAAATCTATCTGGATATTTTGGAAGCTTGTACAAGTTGTACCTGGCATGATAGAGACGCCTACTTTTGTAAAACAAACTTGATGTAAATAATACAGGTATATGGTTTGTATGATGGCTATTGTGATGACAGGTATTATTTGCTTTTTGGGAGCATCTGATAAATGCTTAAATTTCCCGTATTTTTGCGGGTAAAGTCTTCCGCTTGCATGATTTGACGAACGGACACGCGTCTCGGAACTTGATTCCCTAGGCGCGGGTTCGGGGCATCACAAATAGAGTCTCAGGACTCGAAATAAAACATGATTGATGATTGAAATGATGACTTGGTAATATGAATGCATTCATAACTGAACCCCATAATTGGAAAGTAATGTCAGGTCGGGAACCTCAGTTGGGGTGACGTAACCCTAAGTGACCTTGGGTCACAGTTTATCATATATTTTTCTATTTTACTGTAACATGCAAATTGAACTGTTTATTATATCATTATTGATGCGTGTTATTATGTGGAAAATAGTTTAGAAGGATTGTGATTTTATTGGGCTTCATAGCTCACTAACTTTTTGTGTCAGCAGTTCTTGGAGCTGCTGACCAGTAAGTGAAAAGTCCAACTGGACATTTTAGAAGCTTGTACAAGTTGTACCTGGCGTGATAGATGCACCTACTTTTGTAGAACAAACTTGATGTAAACAATACAGGTATATGATTTGTATGATGGCTATTGTGATGACAGATATTATTTGCTTTTTGGAAGCATCTGATAAATGTTTAAATTTCCCGTATTTTCACAGGTAAAGTCTTCCGCTTGCATGATTTGACGAACGGATGCGCGTGTCGGAACTTGATTCCCTAGGCACGGGTTCGGGGCATCACACCTGATCTAATGATATTATTATGTGTGAAATATTATGATGTATGTTTTATTGTCATGTCATTCTATAACCACCTTACCAAGACTTTAATGAGAATCTCTTGACCAATTCAAAGTGTTTGGATTGGAAAAGGAATCTCAAGTTTGTGCTTACTATCTAAAGAATTGCCCAAGTTCTCACTACTAATGGTAAATGTCATTTGAGATGTTTACAGAATACAATAGGGCTGCTAGGCAACTTACTATATAAAAGGACAAGTGGATACCAAGTTGACTAGGGAAACCCAGTCACAAAGAATATGATAGAGATCATTGGATTCATAAATCCCAATTCTTGGTACTGAGATAAATTGAAATAAATTTATGGGATTAGAGGATATGATTCTCGACAAACTCCCGGAGTCCTTTAATATAGTTATGTTGAACAAATAGGAAATCAGATTGTCTGAAATCCCACATGTTGCATATGGCTAAGAACCTTTGAAGAGTTCAATGCTACTTGCAGAGATGTTCAAAAGAGTTGGGTTTTCTAAATCCCGAGCATTTATGCAAATGAAAGAAATCTAAGATTTTCCATTGGAAAAGTATTCTGGTAGTATGGATAAGGGCTCTTCTGAGAAGAAAGGAAAGTATAAGGATTGTGCTTCATAGTGAAGCAATTGGTCATTGGATACAAGACAAACCTTTGGAAGGATTGTTCAGTTTGTATACTCATCAAGTCCAACTTAATTTTTGGGACCTCTAGCTCCAAATGCTTGGTATGATCTTGCATAAGTGCACTAGTTGCATGTTTGTTAAGGAGAATGAGAAATCCGAGTAGATAAAACTTCTACTTTGGAATGAGACAAAAGTTGGATGATCGTAATTATATGAATCTTCCATTAAGAGGTAGCTAACTTTATTTCACCTTCTTTGAAAAGTTCAAGGAATTCCACATTGAAATGAAGAAACAGCTAGTTAAGTCTTCCATGATTGAGAAGAGTACCTCTTAATAGAAATTTCATAATTTACTCTCATTACGTCTTGTCTCAGATAATTCCAATAACAAACCAGAGCATGATGGTGTTGTTAAATCGAATTATATTGGATATGATTTGATAGAAGATGAGCTTGGGATTCACATTAGGGATACTTAGTCTCTATTCCTAGATAAAAAAAGATATTTGTAAATAGGAATGTAAGTTTCCTAGAAGAGAAATTGAATCTAGAATTGTTGTAGAAGCAGAAGCCCAATAGATCAATAACTATGAGAATTGATAGAGATCAACTCTCTACTCTCACTATACCTAAATAGCACACTAGAACCCACAGGTCCCAGAATCTGTAGTTGGACTAACTTTTATTCTGATGAAATAATCAAACTGTTTGATTTTCATCTAAGAATGAAAGTATCATTTGTGTGCAAATTGGTTAGTGGGAACATAATTACTTTCCTGGCTCTATGCAAGGATAATATTCTTTCATTGTGAATGAAGTATGAATATTATTCTTCTCTTAGATTTGGTCTAGCAATTTTTGCAATGAAGGACAAAAACTTTGACACCATGTTTTCTTAGTCCTAAATGGTTTAAAGACAAAAGGAAAATGATATTGTTTTTCTCCCAATAACAATCATGTTTTTGTGCAAGTAAGATTCCAAGAAAAGAGTTTCTACCTTTATGGAATGGAATCTGTTTCTCTTGGATATGTGATATCATGAAACAATATACTTGTACTAGACCGAATATTCATCACATATTGATGTGATAAGACATTGGTCAGATTAGTCCGGAGCATTGCATAATGGTAAAGCACAAGCATGTTAAATTCTGAAAATGACTGTTGGACAATATCATTTTTATTTAGTCTTTCAAGACTGTGGTTATTGATAATAAATTTGCAAGAGTTACAAGTGTTATTGCATCACTGCAATAGTTGTGGTAAAGCAGACATGACAGACCCATGTATATTAAGTTATACTTCAGCTAGTGTTTCAGAAACATCACTGAGAAGATGGGCATTACATCTAATTGGCTTAGAGTGCAAGTGGGAGATTATTGGACATATATGCCCTCGAAAGCCAATAAGAGACTTTTCTATGTTCACACAACCAACTATAAAGGGTATTTATATTAATTACTGTCTCATATGATGAAGACATAAAGTTCCATAGGTAACATTGTAGGAAAATCATGCAAAGGTGCGAGGAGATATGATTTTCCGATTCCTTGTAAACCTAATATTGTTTGAAGCCTCTAGAGTACTGGTTGGGCGCCATACTTCATCATGGCTTGCACATGTGTAGTTCTATGAGATAGTGTGATGAATCTCATTCACAGAGAGTGGTGACTCTTGACTAACATGTGAGTATATGTAACAAGTACATAATACTGAACGGGGTCACTAGTGAATACCCTATGGAATACACTATCAGATTGTATTAGGGTTATCCATTTGATAAATTATCCTTAGACCTGAGAGGTTAACATCTTCTCAGACATCTGTCTATATGGCTTTGATGTGCGAATCAGCAATGTCCAATACACAGGACTAACTCTGGGTATGTTGGGTCATGTACACAATGTTTGGAGAAGTGTGTAAACACTCAATAAGGAATCCACAACTCCTTAATTGGAGATAATGATATCAAGGTGATACTTGTTGAACTGAACTGTTAAATCCAGTATTGGTGCTTTTCGGTAAATTGGTCTTTATCGAAGTTTATATTTTCAATATGGAAAAGTATATATAAATATATATATATATATGTCAGTTCTTTTCTAATGTTTCTTCAAAAGTGTTTTGGGGGTTCAGTTCAATGAAAAAGTAATCATGAGAAAGGGTTCTATTCATAAGCTAGGGACTAAGACAGTGGAATTGTTCCAATCCCGGAAGCTTACAATTGATATCGGAATGTGGAAGGATTTATTTGTAAATATATTGTGAGATGGTACTTACAAGCAATTCTCTAATTTCTGGAGGTTAGTCACGTTGTGTTAATGGACATTATTGTGATTGGTGGAAGTCCAGGGATATAGATAAAATTCTATAATCCTGATGGAGTGTAGGAAAGGTGTTTCCTAGTAACAATGCTTTAACCAAAAGGTTGAAGTACTTGGTCCCACAACCGGAAATAGGAGATCCCTTTAAATCCCACACACAAGGACCTTCTTAAAGTATTTAATTTAATTATTAATTAAATTAATTAATTTCTCTAAGTAATCACTATATGGTATAGTGAAGCTCTAAAAGGTGAAATCACATTAGATGTGAAAAACCAAATGGGTAGGACCCATTGGGAATTATTATAAAAGAATAATTTAAGTGACCAAGACGGTTTTGGAAACCCTTTGGGGGTGTGGGGTGGGGCCCACCTAGGGTGGGACGCCCACTTCAAGGAGGAATAACAATTGTTATTATTTTAATTATTTTCTAATAACTAATATCCTTATTGGATAAGGGTAGTTAGTTAGAGTTAGTTACTAATTAAAGATTCTTTGTTGGATAAGGATTCTATTAGTTTCTTGCTAATCAAGGAATCCTAATTGGATTAGGATAAAGATAAGATTAGTGAGACACTAATGGATAAGATTAGTTTCTATTAATGATTATTTCTAATTGGATCAGGAGAAATCAAGAATTAGAAACAAATTGAGGAATCCTTATTGGATGAGGATTAGGAGTCTTGAGTTGCAAGCAACCCAAACTTTCGTATATAAAGAGGTGGACGTCCAAGGTTTGGGACACAATAAAAATTTCCATAATTTTATTTTCTCCTCTCCTCAATCTCACGCCCTCCCACTCCTCTCTCTAGTGGTGTACGGTCACCCCTCTCCCCTTTCTATTCTCTTGAGTTCTAAGTTTTGAATAATCAAGAAGAAGAAGATTAAGGATCTTGTTAATCAAGAAAGGTTCTTGATCAATAAAGATTGGATCTTTATTTCAAGATCCTAGAGCTGGAAATTTAGAAGGGCCATTAACTTCCATTAAAGAAAGCTTTAAAAGAAAAAGAAGGTTCGTGTGAATCGACTGGAGACTTGACACTTGTGTAGTTTTGCGAGTACTATTCTAACGTGGATTTCACTTAACAATTTCAAAGTCGCAAAGGTGAATGTTATTTCTACCTTTATTGAATAAAATCAATTAGAATCTTAGTCAGATCTTGGGATTCGATGTATGCCCCCTAAGAACTGTATTTCTAAAATTAAAAAGAGGCATACTTTCACATCATTCATTATCAACTTTTCAAACTTAGAGGTCAGTATTTGAAGTTTGGAGATCTTGACAGTTGTAGTCCCTTCATGGGTAATTTGAAGAATATCCCATGTCTCATTCGAAGTGTCACATTTAGAAATATGTCGAAATTCTTCGAGTGTGACAGTGGCGAAGATTGCATTTAGACCATTATTATTCAATCTACAACTTTCAAATTCTACATTAGTCCATTCAGAAGAAGGTCTAGGGATGGTCTGGTAATCTAAGGCCTTTGTTGGATGGGTCCAACCTTGTTCAACAAAGATCCATATTCTCTCATCCAATGATTTTAGAAACGCTCTCATTCGAGCTTTCTAATAGGCATAATTATTCCCATAAAATAATGGCGGATAAGAGATGGATCGTCCCTCTCTTTGGAGATTCATATTCATCGAATATAAGAATGAGATCACACTAAAAAGTTAGTGATCCCACTCTGATACCAATTGAAAAAATTTGGTGAACCTCAAATCCGATTTTTGAGTTGAGAACTCACAAGATCAAGGGGATGGTTAGGGGTCCCTATAAGTCTATCTACCATTTTGAATATTTTAACAATTAAGTTATTAACTTAAGAGATGATAAAATTTAAGTGCGGATATAGAAAACCAAGCAAACCACAACACAAATATTTTTACGTGGAAACCCTTCCGGGGAAAACCATGGGACCTAGTCCGGCCATGAGAATCCACTATGACAAAGTCAACAAGAACTTACAAGACTCGAACTTGACTCTTCGGACTCGACATTACGATGCTTCATTTCTTAGTCCTCCACGCCTTGAAAAGTCATCACGTACTCACAAGTCCCGTGGTCAACCGCAGTCGCTCATACTTCTCTTGGTGTCTCGAAAAAAATCCACGATCTTCGAATCGATCTCAATCAATGACGGCTTTGGATTCCACTGACCAAATCACACTACCACGATCCTTCTCGGATCGATCTCCTTCGCAAAGGCTCCGGAACACTTCAGCCAAGTTGTTCTATCCAGAATGGGTTGATGGTTTGATAAAAATCAAAACCTAGATGGACTCCATCAATGAAAAAATCCAAGCAAGCAAGAATGGAACTTTTGGCTTGCAAACTCTAGGTTGAATGAAACTAATAAAGGGGGTAGAGCAAAATAAATCTCATAGGTTCTATGAACTCTAGAGAAACTTAAAAGTACTCTCCACACACTACCCAAGTTATTCACCATGAACTAGAAGGGTACTAGTTAAATAGAGAATCAAAAACCAAGTTTTAGAAGTTACTAAAGTTGTTTAAAAACCCAAAATAGGCAAAAAAATCGATTTGGAATTTTTCCCATATCAGGGTCGACCCTGGGGGTTACTTGGGTCGACCCAACTCCCAACTTCGATCGACCCAAACATCCTCCAGGGTCGACCCTCACATTTGCAAGCTTCTGCCAAATTTTTCGATTCAAAAAATCTTATACTCAGGGTCGACCCTGAGGTGCAAACCCGATTTTAAAACATCATTTTTAGCTCTTGCACCATTCATGAAAGTTGTAGCAATTTTTGATGTGGTCGATTTGATATATTATGGAACAAAATCTGAGCTACGGTTTGGGAGATATGGCACCTACAAGCAACCTTGGTTTTGTTTAAAGAAATTTTGGAATTTTAAACTTGTTTTGCACTACATATCTCATCACCTATGGTCCATATGATTAGTCTAAGACCATTACCACCTAAGGTATCATATTAGGTTTATTCTAAGTCAATTCCCACCTAAGGTAACATGATATCTAGGTCACTTACCATATGAGTGATCAACCGAGTCGATCAACCGAGTCTTCAACGGTCTTCAACTTCACTTGTCGTAGACGCTTGATGGCAATGACATAAGATATACACTTAATCATTTAGACTCACTTGTTTTGACACCAGAATAAGCCAACACAAAAAACATGGACTTTAAACCACAAAATTCCATCACTTTTTTACTATACATAGCAAACCTATCTAATTTACCCACAACAACAGCCCGTTAAATTACATCTACTTTTGTTTGCCATGCTCAATAAGGAGAATGTTTTGTTGACCAAACACATTTAACTTTGCATTTAGTTGACTGTCGTGTCCTATGTCCTTTTAACTATGGTTAAGCCTAACTAAATTAAGACTAATATATGTTTTTATTTATTTTTAGAACCAAGGTTGGATGGATGAACCTTACAGGTGAGTGAATCTTAACCACGGTTAGTGGGTGTTAAAAAGGGGGTGTGAACCAATGAGGATTGTGCATTCTACAACATAGCGGAATGCGGAGTTGTTAAACATTTTCAAAAAAAAAAAGGGAGGAAAGTGTTAGACATGTATGCCCATGAATGCCATTCAGGAATTGTATTAGTCTACTTAATCAATAAAAGCATTTTTTACATTCACACATTGTCTTCTATATTGGGTAACATATTAAAAGTATCTCATTAGATGAGACTATGTTGTCCCTTAGGTAACATTGTAGGAAAGTCATCAAATTAGTTATTAACTAATTGCTAAGGAGAAATGGTTTTCCAATTCCTTGTAGACCTAGAATTGTTCTAAGTTATTTAAGATACATTTGGACAATGTATTCATACTAACTTACACATTGTTAGTTCCATATGATAGAGTGATAAATCTCAATCACTGAGAGAAGTGTCTCTTGACTAAGATCTGGATATAAGTAAGAAGTACTTATATTGCAACTGGATCGCTCAGTGGATACCCGTAGAAATATACTATCTATATATTTAGGGTAGTCCATTTAACAGATTGTCCATAACCTGAGAGGTCGACATCTCTCTAGTATTTACCTATATAGCTTTGATGTAGCCAATCGTCAATGTCCAACACACTGGACTGAATACGGGCTCGTTGGGTTATATACGCTATATTAGAAGAAGTGTGTGTACGCTCAACAAAGATTCCACTACTCTTCTAGAGTAATTTATATTGAGTTAATACTTGTCAAAACCGGACTTGAAAAACCTAGCACTGGTATTTATCGATGAAATGGTTTTATCGCGAAATTTATTTTTCTATATAAAAGAAATGTAATTATTATTATTTCTTTTAAAGAAATTCTAAAATAGTTTTGAAAGTCCAAGTTTGATTAAAAGTATCAAAGAGAAAGGGTTCTCAATATAAGCTAGGGATTATAGACAGTATAAGATATTGTCCCATAAGCTTATAGCAATATTTAAAGGGGCGTGTGGAAATAGGGCCCACCTAGGGTGGGATGCCCACTTCATGTGGAGACTTATCTCTTTAATTAGTTTGTAACTAATTAATGATTCCTTATTAGATAAGGATAAGATTAGTTAGTTACTAATTAAAGATTCCAAATTTAATTGGGATTCTATTAGTTTGTTACTAATCAATGATTCCTTATTAGATAAGGATAAGATTAGTTAGTTACTAATTAAAGATTCCTTATTAGATAAGGATATAATTAGTTTGTTATTAATGGATAAGGTCGATTTCTTTCTAAGATAAATCATAATTAATTGGAGATTATCATTAAGGAATCTTTTGAGGAATTCTAATTGGATTAGGATAAGGAGTCTTGGATTGCAAGTAAAGCAATCCAAGCAAGCCTATAAATATATGGGACGTCCAACCCTTGGACATACTCTACTTCAATGTTTTCTCTCTCCCCTCTCCTCAAGCTCACGCCCTCCCTCTCTCTCTCTTTTGGAAAGTGTACGGTCACCATCCTTCTTCTCTCTTGGTTCTAGTTTTTCTTTTGAATAAAAGCAGAACTAATCTTGTTAATCAAGAAAGGATCTTGAGATTCAAGAAAAGAACAAAAGATCATAGAGCTTGAATGTCGCGCCCCAAAATACCCCCTAGGAGTTAAGGGATACTTTAGGTGTGACTATACGTACCTATCAAGCCATCCTGTAATGAACAAGGTAAAGAAATATTGACACAATGATAATCAGAGCGCGGAAGCTAAACATAGATGCGGAAGCGTAAACTAACTTGTTCTTTTCTTCTAAAGTTCCAAAATAGTATTCCAAGTGAAACATATACCCAGTACATATCAAATTCTAAGGTGGACAGAATCACCTATCAAAATGTCACAAATACTCAAAAAAAATCCCCTCGCACTCTCTCCTCAACAGTAGTCAAGGTAAGGCCACACGTCGAGGTCTCGGTCCGCCTGAGACAGTAGTGGAATAGACGGCTCTCCCTCCTCTATGTACTCTTCCTCGACCCAAGGCTCCAGGTCGAGAGCTCCCTCAGTACCTGCCGACATGAAAGTACGGCTGAGCATGGAATAATCAGTGAGTACAAGCTACTAGCTAACCATAACAATTAATAAAACACAACAACAGTAATACAATATAGAGCAGTAATAGGAACATTACAAAAGAAACAATATTAAACATGGTACGATACAATCATCTCGACCTGTGTGCATGAATGCGAAAATCTCTGATAAAAACTCATGCTTGGAAATCCGTTTCATGTCTCAGTATGACTTGAGAAAAATCATGTATGCGTGCATGCATGAATGCCTTGTCATCATCTTGTAAACTTTCATCTTATAACTTGTGAGCCAGAGGCTAGCACCCGAATTTCCCTGGGTTGCCAACCTCCTTGATATATGATTTTCTTGTGAGTCAGAGGCTAGTACCCGAATGTCCCTGGGCTACCAACCTCCTTGACAATACGTGAATTTTAGTTACTTGTTTAGTTTTCTTGTGAGCCAGAGGCTAGTACACGAATGTCCCCGGGCTACCAACCTCCTTGACATGTAGTGTTTTGGGTTTTCTTGTGAGCCAGAGGCTAGTACCCGAATGTCCCCGGGCTACTAACCTCCTTGACATGCAATGTTTTCTTGTTGATTATTATATGCATATGCTCTTGAAATCTCGGTTCATGCATACATGCGTGCTCGTGTTCATGGCAATGGTGACAATCATGGGAAAACGGATAACAAGAGAGATATGGCATCACAATTCAATTCATAGTATATGCGTATAAGAATTTGAGTAATCTACATGGCATTGGATCAATTCATCATTCATAAGAACGCATGTATAAAGCCTACTTCCATTTCTTCATTTAAGTCATTTATTCATAGTTTAGGCATTTTGTCAAACACATAACATGCAATGTTTCATAATAGTTTATCTTTTTCTTCTTAGTGCATATTTTCCATCCAACCATCAAGGTAAGTTCATTATTGGTAAAATGCCCATCCTCCCTTTTTCCATATCACACACCACACATTCGGCATCCCATCGCCTCAATCAACATCCTATCTACACATCCATATCTTTTCTTTATCTTGTTTATATTTATTAGAGATGGTACATTTCACAAGGAAGAAAACATAATGGCAAGAATCATATTTCGCATAGAAAACCTAGATTATTGTTAGGGGAAGTTAGTAGGGTGTACTAACCTTGAATCAAGGCTTGACCTTGAAGAAACTTTGAAATAGAACCCCAATTGGTAGGGAAGAACCCTTGCTTGAAGAAGACTTGAGTGGAGGAAGAAACCCCCTTGAAATTACCGTGGAAACGCTGCCCTAGCTTTGAAGGAGAAGCTCCCCGCGTGCTTGAGGCTTGGCTTGGAAGGAGAACCAACTTTGTGAAGATTTCTTGGATGTTCAAACCCTTGATCTCTTCACCAAGGATGCCCTAGGAGAAAATCCTCTTCTTCTCTCTCCCTCTCTCTCAAAATATTCTAAGTATAGTGAATGAAGCCCTAAAGGCCCGGGCAAGCCTTATAAGAAACGGTTTAGCCCCCAAAAGATAAAATAGCCCTTATTGAAATTTCTGTAAAAACGCGAAGACCGAGCAATCGGTTTTGGACTGATCGATCGCTACAATGACCGAGTGATCGGTGCTCTGCAGGTCCCGCCTGTTTTGACCATATCTTTTGACTCGTTCGTCAGATTTCGACGATTCAACTTGCGTTGGGTTCGTCTTTCGAAAAGGAATATTTTTGACATTTCAGAATTTTCAATTCATCCGTTATTTATTAATTAGACTACGAGAAAGACGAATTAGCTACGAAAGTACCATTCATTAAATATAGAAAAGTCCGGAGTGCAAAATTAAATTGGAAGGGCCATTAGCTTCCATTAGAGAAAGCTTTAAAGGAAAAAAAAAGAAGGTTTATGTGAATCGTGAAGGAGACTTTACGCTTGCGAAGTTTTGTAGGCTTTGTTCTATTGTAGATTTGACTTAACAATATCAAAGTCGCAAAGATGATTGTTGTTTTTATCCTTTATTGAATAAAATCAATCAGAATCTTAGTTAGATCTTGGGATTCGAGATATGCCCCCTATAAGCACCCAATTTTTACACCCTGCCTTAACTATGGTAAAAACCTCTAACTATGGTTATCCCCAACTAAGTCTCAGTTAAACCCTAAACCCTAGGTAAACTCTGGTCAAACCCTAGGTAAATCCTAGTCAAGCCCTAAAACCTAGGCAAATCCTAGGTAAACACTGGTCAAACCCTAGGCCTAACCCTAGAACATACCCTAATCCCAGGTAAAACCCTAGACTAATCCTAGGTAAACCTTGGTCAAACCCTAGACTAACCCTAGGTAACCCCTGATCAAACTCTAAGTCAAATCCTAGGTAAACACTAGTCTAACCCTAGGCTCAACCCTAGGTAAACCCCAGTTTAGCCTTAGGGTCCAAAATCCTAAAAATCAGGCCAAGAACACTCTGTGAGCCCAAATATGGGCCCATAGGACATTTAGAGCCATTGTTATGGGGCCCACCACCCAAAATTCAAACTTTTCAGTAATGGCGGTAATATCTTTACCACCATTACCATATTTAGGCCTTGATACAATGTTTCAAGCCAAGTGAGAAGGGGTGTGGCCATTTCCAGCAAAAAAGCCAGAATGGCGGTAGAGTTTTTACTGCCATTCCTGGTTTAGGCTAAACCAGGAATGACAGTAGATACACTATTGTCATTACCCATTTTCTATAATCCGGCAACTGGCACCTCCCTGGCTACTTGTGCTCCACCTCCCTAGTGTCTAGCACACCGAGGTTAATCCCCTAAATGCCCTGAGGTCTCCCTCCACTTCTATTTAAACTCCCCCATTCCATGGTTCATCCCCATTCCAAAAACCATACCCAAAAACTATGTAGAGATTTAGTCACACCCCCCAACCTTCCCTCAGCCATGTCCTCCGCCTGAGTTGGATCTCAGAGAGCCTTCCTAGGCGACTGTCACGACCCAAAACCCACCCTAGGAGTTAGAGTGAACTTTGGACGACTAATCATGACTTGCTTGACAACTAACCTGCAAAACCCACAGAGCATATACAACAAAGGATATAAACAGCGGAAACATACTCTAACATAGCACAGCGGAAAACTACCAAACCTCTATGTATATACATACGCAAATCCAAGTTTATATAAAAAGTCTCCAAAAGAAAGTGCGGACATGCCCGCCAAAATACATGAATCTAACTCTCATCTCACCCACAGCTAATCCACTCAGAATCTAATCACCACCTACTGATAACCCTCTACGGGAGGTTCCTCCAAAGGCTCCTCGACGTACTCCTCTTCCACCCATTGACCAGGAGCACAAACATCAAATGGAGCAGCAGCTCCCTCAGAACCTGCCGACATAAGAAGTACGGCTGAGCATGGAATACTCAGCGGGTACTAAGTACTAACCAACAATTATAGCATAGAAATAGCAATACATAATCAGGAGCAATTCATATATGTCAAACGGAAACAATTCACATCATACAAGGAAGTAAAGCAGTTTATAATCATGCTTGTAATTCGTAGAAAACCGATAAATCCTCTTGAAACATCGTGCACTTGACTTGACTTGAAATATCTTTTTGTACTTGAAAGCTTGTCATGTCTATCTTGCTTGATTCTTGTATGTCGTGTCATGTCATGCATGTCATGCGTGCTTGCTTGTGATCATGTAACTTGTGAGATATCCTTGCGAGATGCCTTGAGAGGGAAGGGAGACCCTTCTTTATGCAATGCACTTGCGAGGGAAGGGAGACCCTTCTTTATGATATGTATGTACTTGCGAGGGAAGGGAGACCCTTCTTCATGATATGCACTTGTGAGTGAGGGGAGACCCCTCGTGGAATGTTGGTTCTTGTCTTCTTGTGAAAAGCGAAGTAAAACATATCTTATGATATGTCCCACCTCTAACCATGTTCTTGAAAACCTCGATAAATCATGCCATGCATGCCGTGCTCGTGGGAACCGTGTACATACTTGCATTTAAATTTAAAATGACCATTGGGTAATTTCACAACACATATAGTGTCAAAGATTAAGCAATTCAATATTCATAGCATTTAGGGAAAACAGGAAACACACTATCATAGGCCCTAGTAATATTCAGAATTTATTAGGCATGCATTTCCTAATTTACAGCTCACTGTATTCACCTTGGCATTTCATCAAACATGGTGTGTTCATTATGGATTTACCCTACAACATGCTTTTCTAGATGGTTTTACTCAATCATACATGTATGTTTATTATTGGAACAATGCCCTTCCCCGTTTTAATCATCACCACACAACCACTAGCATCCAATCGCCCCTTACATCTCCATTCACCATTCACCATTTACCATTCACCATTCACCATTCATCCATTCATCCATCTCATAGCACATGTGTAAATGAAAGGAAATCAAAAGAAAAGAAGGGGAAAGAGGAACTATAACTAGGAGGGTAGTAAGAAGCACCGACTTTGAAGAAATGAGGAAGAAACCCTCTTTCCAAATGACTGTGAGTTGCTGCCCTAGCTTGGATTGCGAGCTCCACAATGCCTGACCCGAAATCTTGAAGAAAACGGGTTTGAGGTTGATCTAGGGTTTCAAACCCTTTGATTTGTCTCCCAAATGGAAACCCTAGGTTGGAATCGCCTTCACCTCTTTCTTCTATTCTCTCAAACTCTCTAAGTGTCGAATGATGCCCTAAAGGCTCAGGTTAAACTCTTAAGGTAAGAGTGAACTGACCAAAAGACCGTAATACCCTTACTGGGATTTCTGTGAATAGTGCTGTGAATAGTGCCAACTCGTGGTCTGTAGAGACCCGAATCTTTTTCATGTTTTTAGTGCATTGCATTAAGGGTATTTTAGTCTTTATAAGGTGTTAAAGTGTGTATATTTATATCTAATTATGGTGATGTAAACTAGGCTTAATCAACTTGTAACAGATGGATGTCATAGCACATCCTAAACTTTAGGAAGCTCTAGTTTTGGCACCGTTTACTGGAATTGTTTGATTCTTGAACCATTAGAAAGGTGTTGGAACCCTCTTCAAGGTTCATGTTTAGTGTTTTTCCTCATTTTGAGTTTAAGTCAAGTCAATGGTGAGTTTTGTCTAATGGAATTACAGATCAGTCAACTTTGGAGATATTTTAGTTTATTAATTAAGTGCAAATTGGAAATTCTAAAATACCAGAAATGTTCATTTTCGAGAGACGAATCCAACGCAAGTTGAATCGTCAAAATCCGATGAACGAGTAAAAAGTTATGGCCAAAACAGTAAAGGGAGTCAAAACCTGCAGGAACCGATCGCTCGGTCAGAACCAGCGATCGATCGGTCCAAAACCGATCGATCGGTATCTATCGACTGGTCCAAAATTTTGTAAGGGGAAATTTTCCAGAGAGTGTGCTTTTGACCGATCGCCCGGTCATAAACACCGATCGATCGGTAGCAACCGATCGCTTGGTCATAACCACCGATCGCTCGTTGCTTCGTGTTTTTGCAGAATTTTAGTAAGGGCTTTTTGGTCTTTTTGTTCTCAGACCTTGAGGCTATAAATAGGGGGTCCTACTCGAAATATTAAAATACTCCACCTAGTTCTAACCTAATTTGGCAAAAAGGGGGAGAAACCCTAGGGTTTTGATAGAGGGTTTTCTTGGAGAAGGAGGAGATTGATAGGAGATTGCAAGAAAAGTTTGGGAAGCTTCTCCAAATCGTCTCGGGAGCGTTTTGAATCCAAGGGAAGGATTCCTAAGGTCGAGATACTATCCTAATCAACTTTATTTTAAGGTTTTGTGAATGTTAAGATGTTAGGAATGGTAGAAATAGATGTTTGATGCATTTTCCCTAATTTTCTATGAAGTAAGCTAATTATTGATGGAAATGTGGATTGGATGTGGATGGGAAATATATGGAGGATGGGAAATGTATGGAGGATGGGATTAATATGTGGATGTGAATAGTGAATTGATTGTATGGATGAATTATGGTTTGATGAATGCTTGAAAATATAGAGGAGAAATGGATTCATATTATGCGTACACAAGGTGTTTGTGAAAATGCTTGAAAGGATAAATGCTATTATACTCTTATGAAATGGTGGTAAATTGATTATGAATTGCGATATGGATTATGATAAGATATGTATATGCGAATGGTTTTTTAAGTATGTCTAATTAATTGTAAGGGAATTGATAGTCGGGAAGATAAGAACTTAGAGGAACATCTCTCAAACCGGGAATTCTCTAACTATTTGGTATGGGACATATAGTGGAGTTTCCATGGTGGGAAATCGGAATCTAAGCAATTACCAACTCGAAAGTTAATTTCGACACTTAAGCACATAAGCACGTGTATGTTAAGATAAGAATCTCACAAGTCACACATGTGGGCCACAAGCATGAGCATGACATATGTATGGCATTCTGAATAAGCATAAGCATGACATGGTCCGTATCCGCCAAGAACGGCATGTCTCATTACTGTATGATCTGAATAAGTGCATAAGCATAAGCATAAGCATCTCACAAGCACGTGGTCTCGTAAGCATAAGTACCTCATAAGTGTATGGTTTTCTAAGTCTAAGATTCTCACAAGTACACGAGTCAAGGTGATGATATGATGTATATGCGCACACGTTCTTCCGCACTCTGATTATGTTATTATGCTATTGGATATGTTTCTGACTAAGTGCAGGTATATTATTATTGTTGATTGGATTTTATATACACTGAGTACCTTTGTACTCAGCCGTACTTTTGTCTTGGCAGGTATAGAGCAGGAGTACCCGACGGAGCCGTGGGTTGAGGAGACTTACCTCGAGGAAGGAGGTGAAGGTGAGCCTTTTGAGGAGGGAGCCGGAGACTTGGGCGGCTACACCTCTTAGTTTACATTTCGTTTCATTGAGAGAGTTTTGTATTTGACTTTTAGAGGATGTTGCTCAGTAGACTTCTTATTAGTTGTGTATCAGACTTGTTGGTTCATTGTGAGTTGTATATATAGACCTTAGACTTGTGCAGGTTGGATTGGGTTTATATATCAGAATTTTATTACTCTCATTTTTGGGAGACTCGTGTAGTAGCCTTGTATGCATGGTTTGTAAGCAGGTTTAAGTAATGTGGCGATTCCAAAGTCCTATTTTAGCCTTAGTAGGATTTTGGGGTCATTACAGAGGTGGTATCAGAGCTCAAGGCATTAGGTTCCCTTGGGCTAAGTTGTCCTCTTAGTAGGAATCATGTTATGTCACTCCAGGTCTGATACCAGAGGATATCAATCAGTACTCAAGGCATTAGAGTCCTTAGGGCTAAGGAATTAAGTGTAAGGTACAGGAAGATGTGAACCTTAGGGAAGCAACATCAAGTTCAGGACTTTAAAATTGTTGAGGATTGAGTTTTGATTAAGCGTAGACTTAGGAATTTTATGTGAGTGTGTTCTAAATGGATTGCTTTCTTCTTCTCAGGATTGTAAGCATGAGAAGGGGTGGAAGAAATAATAGGAATGGAGGAGGTAGTGTGACTAATGGGGATACTCCAGATGGTGCTTCCCAAGCCAATGTGAGTCGGGCTATGGAAGCTATTGCTGCAGCCATGGAGAGGCAGGCTGAAATTATGGCTCAGCAAACTGCGCTGCTAGTCAAGCTAGGCAAGAGAGGGCGGTTGATGTTCATCCACCTCGTCATAACGGAGTGGAAGCTTTTAGGAGAATGAGTCCTCCAGCCTTCTATGGTAGTACAGACCCCTCAGTTGCCGAGTTGTGGATCATGCAACTGGAGAAGATCTTCACCGTGCTTGAGGCTACCGATGAGCAGAGGGTGAAATGGGCCTCCTTCGTCATGGAAGGCGAGGCTGAACATTGGTGGAGGGCCGCATCTAGGCAGAGGAATGAGGTGCGAGCTGGACAAGAGTGGACTTGGGGAGAGTTCCTCGACATCTTCTATGAGAGATACTTCCCGGTGTTTGTGAGAGATCAAAAGGAGATTGAATTCTCTACCTTGGAGCAAGGGAGGATGTCAGTGGCCGAGTATGAGGCCAAGTTTGTAGAGCTTTCTAGGTTCGCTCCTCACTTGATTGCTACGGAGAGAATGAAGGCAAAGAGGTTTGAGCGAGGTTTGAAGGATTTTATTCGGGAGAAGGTTTCGATATTTCAGCTCGAAACATGTAGGGAGGTGTATCAGCGTGCTTTGATAGCTGAGAAGAATTCAGAAGAATTGTTGAAGAAGAGGGAGAAGATGCAAGCAAGCAGGTTTGTCCCCCAGGACAAGAGGTTGAGGATAGCAGGTCCTATGCCCATTGCTAGGTCTACCCCTTATCAGAGGCCGACTCAGGTAGCCCCACGAGCAGCTCAGGTGGCTCCGCCTACTACTGGCATTCAGCTGTTTGATGTATGCCGCCAGTGCGGAAAGAGGCACAGAGTAGGAGAGTGTAGGGCAATTACGGGAGGCTGTTTTCATTGTGGAGATGTTTCACACCGGATCCGAGATTGCCCACTCGGCTTTCAGCAGGGGCTTCAGTCGACTCAGTCACAGGGAGTCAGGCCCCCAGTTAGGCAGTCCACACAGCAGAGGCCACCATAGGGTCCTAGACCTCAGCAGCCTCACCAGCCAGCTCAGGGTCGAGTGTTTGCTACCTCGGAGCGGGATGCACAGACGTCCGACGACGTTGTGCAGGGTACGTTTAATTGTGCTTTAGTCAATTAAAATATTGTTCTGATGCTATGTGTGTGATATTAAATGTTATGTGGTATGATGTAAGATGCATGTATGTATTCATGATTTGACAAATTAGCTTTGTGTATTAATTCAGGCTCATTGTTGATAAATGATTTCCTCGCTCATGTTTTGATCGATACTGGTTCCACTCACTCCTTCGTCACACCTAGTTTTGCACGAGAATTTCCGTTTGAGCCAAGTCTGTTAGATCGTGAATTGTCTATCGCTACTCCTGTTGGTACTTCTGTTATTACTGATAAGGTCTATCGAGCTTGTGATATTCGAGTAGGCCAGAGAGAGATGCCAGCTGATCTGATTGTCCTTGAGTTCCAAGACTTTGACGTCATTTTAGGCATGGATTGGCTTTCCAAATACCATGGGCATGTTGACTGTTTTGGGAAGGTAGTCAGCTTTAGACCAATCAGTGAGCCCTCTTTTCGTTTCCAAGGGTTGAAGAAGAAGGACTTAGCTCGTTTCGCGGCATTGAGTCTTACTACATCGGAAGCACCAGATTTCTCAAGTACCCCTATTGTAGAGGAATTCATGGATGTCTTTCCTAAAGACTTACCGGGTTTGCCACCGGATAGAGAAGTAGAGTTTGCAATTGAGTTGGCTCTGGGTACGGCACCCATCTCTAAAGCTCCGTATAGGATGGCTCCAGCAGAGTTGAAAGAGCTTAAGGAGCAGATTGACGAATTGCTTGGTCTTGGATTTATCCGCCCAAGTGTATCACCTTGGTGAGCTCCAGTGTTGTTTGTGAAGAAGAAGGATGGTTCGATGAGGATGTGCATCGACTATCGGCAACTGAACAAGGTCACCATCAAGAACAAATATCCTTTACCTAGGATCGATGACTTGTTTGATCAGTTGCAAGGAGCTAAGTATTTCTCTAAGATTGATTTGAGGTCGGGCTACCATCAGCTGAAGATAAAGGTGGAGGATGTGCCTAAGTCTGCTTTCAGGACCAGATATGGGCATTTTGAATTCTTAGTCATGCCGTTCGGTTTGACAAACGCCCCGGCAGCATTCATGGATCTCATGAACAGGATCTTCAAGCCGACTCTGGACCGCTTTGTGATCATATTTGTGGATGACATTTTAGTGTACTCCAGGACACAGAAGGAGCATGAGATGCATCTCCGGATCACCCTGAAGACACTCCGTGAGCATAAGCTATATGCTAAGCTTAGCAAGTGCTAGTTTTGGCTAGAAAAAGTAGCATTTCTAGGCCATGTGGTGTCAGAAGAGGGGATTTCAGTTGACCCTGCTAAGATAGAAGCAGTGGAAGGATGGGGAAGGCCAAAGAGTGTTACAGAGGTTCGAAGTTTCTTGGGTCTAGCTGGATATTATCGAAGATTTGTAGAAGGATTTTCCAGTTTGGCAGCTCCGCTTACTCATCTAACTCGAAAGAACGCTAGATTCGAGTGGAATGAGAAATGTGAGAAGAGTTTTCTTGAGTTGAAGAAGCGTCTCACCATCGCTCCGATCTTGACTGTTCCATCGGGTAGTGAAGATTTTGTGGTGTATAGTGACGCCTCACTCGTTGGGTTAGGTTGTGTTCTTATGCAACACGGGAAGGTGATTGCCTATGCTTCTCGGCAATTGAAAGACCACGAGAAGAACTATCCTACCCATGATTTGGAGTTAGCAGCCTTGGTTTTTGCTCTTAAGATCTGGAGACACTACTTGTACGGTGCGCAGTTTGAAGTTTTCACCGACCACAAAAGTCTAAAGTATTTATTCTCGCAAAAAGAGCTGAATTTGAGGCAGCGACGTTGGGTGGAATTGCTCAAGGATTATGATTGTTCTATCCAGTACCACCCAGGGAAAGCGAATGTAGTGACAGATGCTCTAAGTAGGAGACCTACTGGGTTCTTGGCACACTTGATGGTCCAAGAATGGAAGCTACTAGAAGAGGCGTCTAGCCTTGATGCAGGTTTCAGTGTGGGAGCTTCTGGAGCCTTGTTGGCTAACATTATGGTCAGGCCAACCTTCTTGAACAGGATTAAAGATCTGCAGTGGAATGATGGAGAACTGCACGCTGCTATGAATAAGTCACTGAGCAGCGGGTTTGAGGATTTCTCTTGGAGGGATGGTGGAGTTTGTTTCAAGGGTAGACTTTGTGTTCCGGATGATGAGGATTTAAGAAGGGAGATTCTGGATGAAGCACACAAGTCCAAGTACACCGTGCATCCGGGAGGTACTAAGATGTACCAGAACCTTAAGAAGTATTTCTGGTGGAAAAGTATGAAGAAAGATGTGGCTACCTTTGTATCCAAGTGTTTGGTGTGTCAGCAGGTGAAGGCCGAACACAGGAGGCCGGCAGGACTTCTTCAGTCTCTTCCTATTCCCGAGTGGAAGTGGGAAAATATCTCCATGGATTTTGTTGTTGGTTTGCCAAAGACGGCCAAGAACTTTGATGTCATTTGGGTTGTGGTTGACCGATTGACTAAATCAGCTCATTTTCTTCCATATCGGACTACTTTCAACTCCAATCAATTGGCTAATCTCTATATCAAGGAGATAGTTCGTTTGCATGGAGTGCCAGTTAGTATTGTTTCTGATCGAGATCCGAGATTTACATCCAGATTCTGGAAGAATTTTCAGCAGGCCATGGGTTCCCATTTGGATTTTAGTACGGCATTTCATCCGCAGACAGATGGGCAAACTGAGAGGGTGAACCAGATCATAGAGGACATGCTACGAGCTTGCATGTTAGACTTTCAGGGTAGTTGGGTTGATCACTTGCCGTTGATTGAGTTCGCCTACAACAACAGCTATCAAGCTAGCATTCAGATGGCACCGTTTGAGGTACTTTATGGGAGGAGTTGTCGTACACCTTTGTGTTGGGACGAAGTTGGTGAGAGGAAGCTTTTGGGTCCCGAGCTCGTTGGTCAGACTGTGGATAGAGTTCAGTTAATCAGAGAGAGGTTGAAAGCAGCTCAGAGTAGGCAGAAGAGCTATGCCGATACTCGCAGGAGAGATCTTGAGTTCCAAGTTGGAGATTTTGTATTTGTTAAGATCTCACCTACGAAGGGGGTGATGAGGTTTGGCAAGCGAAGCAAGCTTAGTCCGAGATATGTGGGTCCTTTTGAGATCATCACCCGAGTCGGAGAGGTTGCTTATCGGGTTATCTTACCACCTCACATGGAAGGAGTGCATAATGTTTTTCACATCTCTATGTTGAGGAAGTACATAGCGGATCCTTCACATGTCATTCATTTGGAACCGTTGGAAGTTCGGGAAGATTTGACTCTAGTAGAGCAACCGGCTCGAATTTTGGATCGGAAAGAGCAAGTTTTGCGTTCTAAGGTCATTCCTCTTGTACTCTTGCAATGGGAGCATCACTCTAGAGAAGAGGCTACTTGGGAGAGAGAAGCCGAAGTCCGCGAAAAGTACCCGCACTTGTTCACCTAAGGTACGTAATTTTGAGGATGAAATTCTTTTAAGGGGGGGAGGATGTACAGACCCGAATCTTTTTCATGTTTTTAGTGCATTGCATTAAGGGTATTTTAGTCTTTATAAGGTGTTAAAGTGTGTATATTTATATCTAATTATGGTGATGTAAACTAGGCTTATCAACTGTACGGATGGATTCATAGCACATCCTAAACTTTAGAAGCTCTAGTTTTGGCATCCCCCGCGTTTTCTTGAATTGTTGATTCTTGACCATTCAGACAGGTGTTGGAACCCTCTTTCGGTTCATGTTTAGTGTTTTTTCCTCATTTTGATTTTAACTAGATCCCTTCCAAATCGGAGTTGTTTCTAATGGAATTACATATCCCATTCCACTTTGGTATATTTTAGTTATTATTAAGTGAAATTGGAAATTCTAAAACACCAGAAATTTTCTTTTTCGAGAGACAGAATCCAACGCACGTTGCATCGTCCAAAATCCATGAACGAGTAAAAACGTTAATTGCCAAACAATACCGGGAGTCAA
>CM026569.1:22950371-23106577 GCA_015143295.1 Tetracentron sinense | reverse complement strand
CATCGTGCCCCTTGACTTGGCTTTGAAACGCTTTTCGTACTTGAAACATTGTCGTGTTTGTCTTACTTGATCTTGTCGAGCGGGTCTTACGTGTCATGTCATGCGTGCTTTGCTTGTGATCATGTAACTTGTGAGATACACTTTGTGAGATATCCTTGTGAGAATGCGTTTGAGAGCTGCCTGAGATGGAAGGAGAACCTCTTTATGCAATGCACTTGCGAGGGAATAGGAGACCCTTCTTCTGATACATGTTAGTACTTGCGAGGAAGGTTGGCCCTTCTTCATGATATGCCGTGTGAGGAGGGCGACCCCTCGGGAATGTTTGTTTCTTTGTTTTCTGTGAAAGCGGTACAACTATCATAGGATATGTCCCCACCTCTAACCTTCTTGCAAACCTCGATAAATACATGTCATTCATGCGTGGCTCGTGGGAACCGTTTACATACTTGCATTTAATTTAAATATGACTTTGGGGAATTCACAACAACATAAACATCAATGATTGGAGCCATGTAAGATTCCTCTTTTGAAAGCAAGAAAACCTACTATCATAGTCCCAGCCATATCCATATTTATTAAGCATGCATTTCCTAATTTACAACTCACTTACACCTTGGCATTTCATCAAACATGGGGTGGGGTTCATTTTCATTTAAACTAAATCATGCTTTTCTAGGTGGTTTTGCTCACATCACACTGTATTTCATTATTAGTACACTGGCCCTTTCCATTTCATTCATCACATCTCCACACGGCATCCATTCGCCAACATCCACCCCATTCACCTTCCTAACACACATCAATCTCATAACACACTATAAGTTAAGCACAAACAAGAAAAAATAAGGAAAGGAAGCTATAACTAGAGGTAGCAAAGAGTACCGACCTTGATCATGAGGAGAAATCCCGCCTTCCAAAAACAACCGTGAGTTGCTGCCCCCTAGCTTGAGGAGTGCTCCTCACGAGTTTGTGCCTTGATCCTTGAAGAAAAATGGGCTTATTGGATTGTGGGTTCACAACCCCTTGATTTCTCTCCAAAATGGAAACCCTGGGTTGAATCGCCTTCTCCCCTCTACTATTCTCCTCAACTCAGCCTAGTGTGAATGATTCCTAAGGTCGTTTCCGGGTTAACCCCGAAGGAAGTGAACCGACCAAATACCAGAATACTCTTCCTGAAATTTCTGCAAAACCATTAAGGCTAACACGTTGACTGTGATATAGTGGCCAAACACGTTTTGCTGTGGAATAGTGCCAGACACGGTTGTCAGTGATATTTTCCGACACGTGGTCTGTGAATATGCCCAACACGTTGTTCTGTGAATAGTACCGACACGTGTGCTGTGAATAGTGCCGACACGTTGTGCTGTGAATAGTGCGAACACTTGTGCCTGTGAAAGTGCCGATTACGTTGGTGATGTGAGGGTGCTGAACCCCCGTTGTGACTTGTGTTTGTGCATAGTGTGGAAGGCTCGTTGTCCGTTGGTCTTATACCAATGTGCCCGTTGTGGCTATACAACGTACACGTTGTTTGCTGTACAACGTACCCTTTTTGAGCTGTACAACGTACCGGGTGTTTCTGTACAACGTACCCCGTTGTCTGTTGCACAACGGATGCACAACGTATAGTTATCAGAGTACGTTGTCTATGCGTTGTCTGTGCCTTATCAGAGCACGTTGTCAGAGCTACGTCCTTAGTGTCTCCGAGCTACGTCCTTAGTGTCCTTCCGAGCTACGTCCTTA
This sequence comes from Tetracentron sinense, assembly GCA_015143295.1. Classification (NCBI taxonomy): domain Eukaryota; kingdom Viridiplantae; phylum Streptophyta; class Magnoliopsida; order Trochodendrales; family Trochodendraceae; genus Tetracentron; species Tetracentron sinense. Next base: position 23,104,837 of record CM026569.1, on the reverse strand, counting down.
GTGCCTTCCGAGCTACGATTGCCTGCAGGTCCAGACTGTTTTGGCCATATCTTTTGACTCGTTCGTCCGATTTTGACAATTCAACTTGCGTTGGGTTCGTACTTCGAAAAGGAACATTTCTGACGTTTCAGAATTTCCAATTTCTTCCTCATTTATTAATTATACCTCTTTAAAGGCAAAATGGCAATGAAGTGCCATGCATTAAATGTGAAAAGGTCCGGGGCTCTACATCCTCCCCCCCTTACAAAAATTTCATCCTTGAAATTTAGATGCTACTTGCATTACGAACCAAAAAGAAAATTACAAGTCATATACAAACTTATACAAAAACTCATTCAATTAATTTTGGGTACTTTGCTTTGACGTTGGCTTCACGCTCCCATGTAGCTTCTTCCCGAGCATGGTGTTGTCATTGCACAAGAACCAAGGGATTGTCTTGTTGCGAAGCACCTGATCTCTTCGATCCAAATTCTGAACCGGCTTTTCAATCAAGGTGAGGTCCTCTCGAATCTCCAACGGTTCCAAGTCTATGACATGCGAAGGATCCGCAATGTACTTCCGAAGCATATACACATGGAAGACGTTGTGAACTGCGGCCATGTGAGGTGGGAGAGTTACCCTGTAAGCAACCTCACCAACTCGTGTGATAATCTCAAAAGGCCCAACATACCGAGGACTGAGCTTGCCTCGCTTTCCAAATCTCATGATCCCTTTGCTAGGAGATACTTTCACAAAAACTTGATCCCCTACTTGAAATTCCAAGTCCCTACGGCGCGTGTCCGCATAACTTTTCTGGCGATCGTGAGCGGCTTTCAATCGATCCCGAATGATCTTAACTGTGCCTGCAGTTTGCTCAATCAACTCCGGATCAAGTACTTTCCTTTCTCCTACCTCATCCCAATAGAGAGGAGACCTACAACTTCGCCCATACAAGGCCTCAAATGGTGCCATTTGGATACTCGCCTGATAGCTGTTATTATAGGCGAATTCAACCAAAGGCAAGTGCTCTTCCCAACTGCCTCTGAAATCCAACATACAAGCCCGAAGCATGTCTTCAATGACTTGGTTCACTCTCTCGGTTTGTCCATCCGTCTGTGGATGAAAAGCGGTGCTGAAATCAAGTCGGGAACCCATAGCCTCCTGGAAGGTTTTCCAGAATCGTAATGTGAATCTTGTATCCCGATCTAACACAATACTAACAGGCACTCCGTGCAATCTCACTACTTCCTTGATGTATAGTGCAGCCAACTGACTTGAGTTGAAAGTAGTTCGGTAAGGTAAGAAATGAGCGGACTTTGTCAAACGATCCACTACTACCCATATCGCATCTGAGCCCCTTGCTGTCTTTGGCAAGCCAACTATGAAATCCATGGATATGTTCTCCCATTTCCACTCGGGAATCGGAAGGGACTGTAATAGACCTGCGTGCCGCATGTGTTCTGCTTTCACCTGTTGACACGCCAAGCACCGTGCTACATATTCCGTAACCTCCCTCTTCATATTCCGCCACCAAAAGTGACTCTTGAGGTTTCGGTACATCTTTGTACCCCCTGGATGCACTGTATACTTCGAACGGTGTGCTTCATCCAAAATCTCTCTTTGAAGATATGCATTGGCTGGGACGTACAACCTTCCCTTGAATGTGATAGCACCCCGACTAGTGAGAGAAAAGTCCTCACTACCCTTAGCAACTTCCTTGTCCCGATAAGCCAACAATTCAGCATCCCTGGCTTGGTATTCTTGGATCAAATCTATAATGTACGGCCGAACCGTAACATTTGCCAAGGTAGGACCGCGGACAAAGTCATTCACACTGATGTCCAGATTTGCCAAATCTTCTAGTAGCTTCCATTCTTGAACCAACATGTGTGCTAACAACCCCTGAGGTCTTCTACTCAAAGCATCAGCCACTACATTTGCTTTACCCAGGTGGTATTGAATGGTACAATCATAGTCCTTCAGAAATTCCATCCAACGCCGTTGCCTTAGATTCAATTCCTTTTGGGAAAAGAGGTACTTGAGGCTCTTGTGGTCCGTATACACATAGAATTCCACCCCGTGTAAGTAATGTCGCCAGATCTTGAGTGCAAACACGACTGCGGCAAGCTCTAAGTCGTGCGTGGGGTAATTCTTCTCATGCTCCTTCAATTGCCTCGATGCATAGGCAATGACTTTCTTGTGCTGCATGAGTACACACCCAAGTCCAACGTGTGAGGCATCACTATACACCTCATACCCATAAGGTCCAGATGGCACAGTAAGGACAGGGGCTGTAGTAAGCCTCTTCTTCAGTTCCGTGAAACTGATCTCGCACTTATTACTCCATACGAACTTGGCTTCTTCCTTGTCAGGTAAGTGAGCGGTGCTGCAATGCTAGAGAAACCCTCTACGAATCTCCTATAGTAGCCTGCCAACCCAAGAAAGCTGCGTATCTCGGTAACACTCTTGGGCCTCGCCCAACTCATAATTGCTTCGATCTTCTTTGGATCTACCAAGATACCTTCTGCAGAAACAACGTGGCCTAGGAATGCCACCTCTTCCAACCAAAACTCACACTTGCTAAGTTTGGCGTATAGCTTGTGCTCTCTTAGCAATTCCAAAGCAAGGCATAGGTCGCGTGTGTGATCTTCCCGTGTCTGGGAATATACCAAAATGTCATCAACAAATACAATCACGCACCTATCAAGATATGGCCGGATCACCCGGTTCATCAAATCCATAAAGGCTGCCGGCGCGTTCGTGAGTCCAAAAGGCATCACCAAGAACTCGTAGTGTCCATACCGAGTCCTGAAAGCAGTTTTGGGAACATCTTCCACCTGAATCTTCAACTGGTGATAACCCGATCGAAGGTCTATCTTCGAGAAAAATCTCGCTCCCTTCAACAGATCGAACAAGTCATCAATCCTAGGCAAGGGATACCTATTCTTTATAGTGACTTTGTTCAATTGCCTGTAATCGACGCACATCCGCATCGAGCCATCTTTCTTCTTAACAAACAACACCGGGGCACCCCACGGTGAGACACTTGGTCGAATGAAACCAAGACCTTGTAATTCTTCCAACTGGGTCTTTAACTCTTTGAGTTCAATAGGGGCCATTCTATACGGAGCCCTGAAAACAGGAGCTGTGCCTGGTGCAAGCTCGATCACAAACTCAATCTCTCTGTCTGGAGGCAATCCTGGCAACTCCTCTGGAAATACATCGAGGAACTCACTCACAACCGGAATAGTCGATGAGTCCTTTGCCTCGGGGTTAGCTAAGCTCAACGCCGCAAAACGAGCAATATATCTACTTTTCAACCCGCGAAAGTGGAATGGTTTTCCTTCTACTGGCTTGAAGAGTACCATTTTATCAAAGCAAGCTACATGCCCATGATGTGCTGCTAACCAATCCATTCCCAATATAACATCAAAGTCTTGGAATCCAAGGACGATGAGATCAACCGCCAACTCGTGGCTTCCAACTTGGACCACACTATTTCTATACACTTTATCTGCCAATACTGTTTTGCCGAGAGGAGTCGAAATGGCTAACTTCGGTTCTAGCTGACTTGGCTCTACAGAAAAACCTTCTGAAAAACTCGGCGAGACAAATGATTGAGTAGACCCGGTATCAATCAACACTCGAGCCAAATACTCATTGACTAGTAGGGTTCCTGAAATTTTAACTAGCGGAGTTAATCCACGCATCAATAGTGTATACATGTAGGTATATATACATATATAACATGCCAAGTACGTACACAATCAATTAATACTTAACAGTTTAATTTACGGATAATTAAATAAACTACAACTGCGTACCTCGCACTACATCGTCAGATGCAAGTGCATCACCCTCTGTTAAGGCAAAAACTTACCCCTGGTTCACCTAGCGAGACTGAGGTGTAGACCGGGTAGTCTGAGATGACGCCTGATATGATCCTGCTGGGCGTGCTGGTGGCCTAATCCCCTGGGACTGGCCTGGTAAATGCCGACTGGGGCAATCCCTGATCATATGGCCCTGGCGACCACAATGAAAACATCCTCCCGATGCTCTTCGGCAATCTCCTGCCGGGTGCCTTCGGTCGCATAAAGTGCAGACCTCATGTGTATAAGTCGGAGGGGCCAGAAGAGCCTGAGGTCGCGGTGCCCGAGGCACATACTGCCGTGGAGCTGGAGGCGCATAAGATGGCCTCATCGGTGGTGCTGGCCACGCATACTGATAAGGGCCGGTACGAGCCCGCCTCTCTAGAGGTGCTGAACTACTGGATTGGCCTCTCGTCAATTCCCTCTTCTTGGACACCGCCTCAGAGTTGGTCTCAACCAATAAGGCTTTATCCACCACTTCAGTGTAAGTGGCGTGCCTAAAGACCGATACTTTCTCCATGATGACATCCTTGAGTCCTTGCTCAAACCTCCTAGCCTTCATTGCCTCGGTGGCAATCATATGTGTCGCGAAGCGTGATAGCTCCGAGAACTTGGCCTCATAAGCGGCCACAGACATCGAACCTTGCTCAAGGTTGATGAATTCTCTCTCTTTCTTTTCCCGTGCTCCAATCAGAAAATACTTCTTGTAAAAAGTATCTTTGAACTCCTCCCAAGTCCAAGGTTGACCCTGCATGGTCAAATCTCGCATCCTCAATGCGGACAACCACCAATGGTGGGCTTCACCTTCTAGCATGAAAACTGCCCATGCTACTCTATCCTCCTCTGTAGGCGAGAGGACCGCAAAGATCTTCTCCATCTGGAGGATCCATGCCTCCGCAGCAAGAGGGTCCACACTCCCATGGAAGGGTGGAGGCCTCAATCTCCTGAATGCCTCAACTCCAGCGGTACGATGTACTGGAGCTGCGGGCGGTGGAGTAGGTGCCGCCGATGATGGTATAGCCTGCCGAGCCGCCAGTATGGCGAGTGTCTCAGCGATAGAGCCTAAGACCTGAGAGAGGTCCGGCTGCTCATCCTCATCCCATGAAGAAGAGGAAGCTCTGGTATGTGGTCCACGACCTCGTGTGTTCCGTCTCATGACTAAAGTCCTGAGAATAATAACACCACATGAGTCTAACTTGAAACCACAGTTTATTTCAATGCCATTTCACAATAATTCAATTTGTATTAGTTGTATAATACTAATACACATCACATCAAGTCATCAGAGTATTAATCACATTATACTTATACTTTAGTGTTCTGGCGTACCTAGGACCGTACTTGGTTAAAGCAACCATTTTAGACTAAGACTAAAGTTTAGTCTTAAACTTGGAACCAGACTCGTTCCCTACTCAATTCCTTCCTAACTTGTTTCCTAACATATGCTCTTGTCAAGCCGTGGTATAAGATTCTAAGTGACCCAAAAGACCTAAAACCTAAGCTCTGATACCACTTCTGTCGCGACCCAAAACCCACCCTAGGAGTTAGAGTGAACTTTGGACAAATAATCATGGCATACATGACTTGCTTGACAAACCAACCTGCAAAAAAACCCACAGAGCATATACAATAGAGGATAACAGCGGAAGCATAACTATAAAACACAGCGGAAGCCTAACAACCTCTAAGTATATACACATGGTCCAAGTTTAATACAAAGAAATCAAAACAAAGAAAGTGCGGACATGCCCGCCAAAATACATGAATGTATATCTCTCATCTCACCCACAGCTAATCCACTCAGAATCTACAACCACCTATTGGTAACCCTCTACGGGAGGTTCCTCCAAGGGTTCCTCGACGTACTCCTCTTCCACCCATGGACCAGGAGCACAAACATTAAATGGAGCAGCAGCTCCCTCAGAACCTGCCGACATAAGAAGTACGGCTGAGCATGGAATACTCAGTGGGTACTAAATACTAACCAATAGTCATAGCATAAAAATGACAATACATAAATCAGGAGCAATTCATATATGTTAGACGGAAACAATTCATATCATACAAGGAAGTAAAGCAATTTATAATCATGCTTGTATTTCGTAGAAAGCCGATAAAACCTCTTGAAAACATCGTGCACTTGACTTGGCTTGAAACATCTTTTCGTACTTGAAAGCTTGTCGTGTTTGTCTTACTTGATCTTGTCGAGCGTGTCGTACGTGTCATGTCATACATGTCATGCGTGCTTGCTTGTGATCATGTAACTTGTGAGATACACTTGTGAGATATCCTTGTGTGATGCGTTTGAGAGATGCCTTGAGAGGGAAGGGAGACCCTTCTTTATGCAATGCACTTGCGAGGGAAGGGAGACCCTTCTTCATGATATGTAGCACCCCGGACTTTTTCATCCTTAATAAATAGCACCTTCGTAGCTAATTGGCCGTTTTTGTAGTCTAATTAATAAATAAGGGAGAAATCGGAAATTCCGAAACGTCAGAAATGTGCGTTTTCGAAAGACGAACCCAACGCAAGTTGAATCGTCGAAATCCGACGAGCGAGTCAAAAGATATGGTCAAAACAGTCCAGACATACAGAGAACCGATCGCTCGGTCCAGTCAGCGATCGATCGGTCCATAACCGATCGATCGGTAGCTATCGCGCGGTCAGAAATTTTGTATGGGGAAATTTTCCAGAGAGTGAGTTTTTGACCGGTCGATCGGTCATAAACACCGATCGCTCGGTAGGCAACCGATCGATCGGTCATGAACACCGATCGCTCGGTCTTCGCGTTTTTGCAGAAATTTCAGTAAGGGCTTTATCGTCTTTTGGGGGTTAAACCCTTTCTCCTTAAGGCTTGCCCGAGCCTTTAGGGCTTCATTCACAACACTTAAGGGATTTTGAGAGATAGAGAGAGAGGAGAAGGGGATTTGCAACTAGGGTTTTCCATTGGAGAAAAAATCAAAGGGGTGAAGACCCTAGATCGTCCCCAAACACGTTTTCTTCAAGATTTCAACTCAAGCTCGTGTGGGGTTCCCTTCTCAAGCTAGGGCAGCACTCTCTACGGTATTTTCAAGAGGGTTTCCTACCCAAGCAAGTATAGTTTGAGTAAGGGCTTTCTTCTTCCAAGTTGGAGTTTAAATCAAGGTCTACACCAAGATCAAGCTTCGACTCAAGGTTAGTACACTCTACTAACTTACCCTAGCAATAAATCTAGGTTTTCCTTATGAAATGTGATTTATGCTATTATGTTTGCCTCCCATATAAAATGTATCATCTCCAATGAGCCTAAATAAGATAAGAAAAAGGTATGGATGTGTGTGGGGGTTGATGTGGCGATTGGATGCCGAGGTGTATGTTGGGTGATGTGTGTGATGGAAATGGTGGATGGGTACTTTACCAATAATGAACATACCTTGATTTTTGGATGGAAAGTAGGCACTAAAAAGAAGAAGATGAACCATTAAGGAACCTTGCATGCTATGTGTTTGATAAAATGACTAAACAAGGGATAAATGGACTTAATGAAGAAAATGGAAATAGAAATTGTGTAAATGTTCTTAGAAATGATAAATTGCTCAAATGTGCTATATGTTGCCTAAATTTTCATACCACTATGTTAAGGATTGAAATGCCATAGTCATGTGATCCGCCCATTCAAGTATGTCATCATGATTACCACTATTGACAAGCACACAAGCACGCATGCATGCATGAAACCGGGTTTTCCAAGATTTTATTTGTATATGATGAACCAAGAACATGACAAGGAGGTTGGTAGCCCACGGAAGGGTGCTAGCCTCTGGCTCACAAGTGAAATGAAACAAGAACATGACAAGGAGGTTGGTAGCCCTAGGAAGGGTGCTAGCCTCTGGCTCACAAGTGAAATGCAAGAGAGAACATGACAAGGAGGTTGGTAGCCCAAGGAAGGGTGCTAGCCTCTGGCTCACAAGAGAAACGGAACAAGAACATGACAAGGAGGTTGGTAGCCCAAGGAAGGGTGCTAACCTCTGGCTCACAAGAGAAATGTAACAAGAACATGACAAGGAGGTTGGTAGCCCAAGGAAGGGTGCTAGCCTCTGGCTCACAAGTATACAAGTCAAGAACAAATCAAGACATGAAATACAAGACAAGACACGACACATATACATGATTTGACCGAGACACAAAAAGGGCTTCCGAGACATGAGTTTTACCGAGGTTTTTGCATTCATACACGCATGTCAAGATATGGCTATGTATCTTATGCTTTCACTATTGCTTTAAATTAATATCTTGTATTGCTCACTGTTGTTATGCTTTCGCTATTGTTATGGTTAGCTAGTAGTTTGTACTCGCTGAGTATTCCATGCTCAGCCGTACTTTTATGTCGGCAGGTACTGTGGATGTCCTCGACCCCGAGCCTTGGGTCGAGGAGGAGTATGTAGAGGAGAGGGAGCCACCTACCCCATGGCAGTCTCAAGAGGATGGGGACTTGGATGTGTGGCCATACCTCGACTACTGTTGAGAGGACAGTGTTAGAAAGTTCCTTTTTGTATTTTGATAGGTGGGCATGTCCACCTTTACTTTGATTGTATTTAGTATATGTTAACTTGGAATACTATATGGAGTAATAGAAGAAAAGAAAAAGTTGGCTTATGCTTCCGCACTTATGTTTAGTTCCGCGCTCTGATTATCATTGTATTATGTTATGTTTAGCCTCTTGCATTACAGGATGGTTTGACAGGTACACGTAGTCACCTCTAAAGTATCCCTTAACTCCTAGGGGGTATTTTGGGGCGTGACATGATATGTATGTACTTGCGAGGGAAGGGAGGCCCTTCTTCATGATATGCACTTGTGAGTGAGGGGAGACCCCTCGTGGAATGTTGGTTCTTGTTTTCTTGTGAAAAGCGAGGTAAAACATATCGTAGGATATGTCCCACCTCTAACCATGTTCTTGAAAACCTCGATAAATCATGTCATGCATGCCGTGCTCGTGGGAACCATGTACATACTTGCATTTAAATTTAAATATGACATTTGGGTAATTTCACAACACATATAACATCAATGATTGAGCAATGTAATATTCATCTCATTTAGGGAAAGCAAGAAAACACACTATCAAAGGCCCTAGCAATATCCATAATTTATTAAGCATGCATTTCCTAATTTACAACTCACTTTATTCACCTTGGCATTTCATCAAACATGGTGTGTTCATTATTCATTTAAACCTAAATCATGCTTTTCTAGGTGGGTTATGCTCACATCACACTTGTATGTTCATTATTAGTACAATGCCCTTTCCCATTCATTCATCACATCATCCACACGGCATCCATTCGCCAACATCCACCTTCATTCAGCATTCATACCACCAATCTCATAACACACATATAAGTGAAGGAAAACAAGAAGAAATAAAGGAAAAGAGAAGCTATAACTAGGAGGGTAGCAAAGAGTACCGACCTTGATCAAGTGAGGAAGAAATCCCCCTTCCAAAAACAACCGTGAGTTGCTGCCCTAGCTTGAGGAGATGCTCCTCACGAGTTTGTGCCTTGATCTTGAAGAAAAATGGGCTTGAGTGGAGTGTGGGTTTACAAACCCCTTGATTTCTCTCCAAAATGGAAACCCTAGGTTGGAATCGCCTTCTCCCCTTTCTCCTATTCTCTCAAACTCTCTAAGTGTTGAATGATGCCCTAAAGGCTCGGGTTAAACTCTTAAGGTAAGAGTGAACCGACTAAAAGACCATAATACCCTTACTGAAATTTCTGCAAAAACACGAGTGCTGAACACGTTGAGCTGTGAATAGTGCCAAACACGTTGTGTTGTGAATAGTGCCGAACACGTTGTGCAGTGAATAGTGCCGAACACGTTGTGCTGTGAATAGTGCCAAACACGTTGTGCTGTGAATAGTGTCGAACACGTTGTGCTGTGAATAGTGCCGAACACGTTGTGCTGTGAATAGTGCCGAGTACGTTGTGATGTGAAGGGTGCCGAACCCGTTGTCACGTTGTGTTGTGCATAGTGCTGAGCTCGTTTTCCGTTGTCTTATGTACAACGTGCCCGTTGTGCTGTACAACGTACACGTTGTTTGCTGTACAACGTACCCGTTGTGAGTTGTACAACGTACACGTTGTTTGCTGTACAACGTACCCGTTGTGAGCTGTACAACGTACCCGTTGTCTGTTGCACAACGGATGCACAACGTATACGTTATCAGAGTACGTTGTCTATACGTTGTCGGTGCCTTATCAGAGCACGTTGTCAGAGCTACGTCCTTAGTGCCTTCCGAGCTACATCCTTAGTGCCTTCCGAGCTACGATTGCCTGCAGGTCCAGACTGTTTTGGCCATATCTTTTGACTCGTTCGTCCGATTTTGACAATTCAACTTGCGTTGGGTTCGTACTTCGAAAAGGAACATTTCTGACGTTTCAGAATTTCCAATTTCTTCCTCATTTATTAATTATACCTCTTTAAAAGCAAAATGGCAACGAAAGTGTCATGCATTAAATATGAAAAGGTTCGGGGCTCTACATCTCCAATATGATTAAAAGAGTTATATAATTCGTGCAACCAAACCGACTAGAATGCCGTGATTAATCCTATAACCAAACAAAGTTGGATTAACAATAATCTAGATTAACTAAAGATTGTAACTAAACAGAAATGGAACAGTATTAAGTAGTACTCTTAAATTTAATTAGTCAAACCTTGTTGCCAAACATGCCATAATTGGCCAAGGGCATTTTGGTTATTTCACAATGAATAATTAATTGGACTGTTAAGACATGTTTGAGATTGTAAGGCAAGTTGATTAAATTACAAACCCTAATTAACTTGTATAAAGTTAATATTTAGCTCAACCATATATCCTAAAAGATGCTTAGTATCCTGTCATTTGTCGAGTAGTGCATACTCATAGGAATTAATCGAAAAGAATCCAACCTGAATTGAATCCCCAAGGTTTCATTCCCTTGCATATGGGAGCGAGGCTATCTTTCAGAAAGACTTATCATAGCACCTTTTAAATGAGTGATTCTCAAATCTTGTTTAATAATAATTATTTATACCAATAATCAATTGTGTAGGAAATTTACCCAATATTTCAACAATGGTTCAAGAGTAAACGTATTTTATGTTCAGATTGGATTTCTTCAACCGAATTGTAATTGGGTTGGGGTGAGACTCCTGTGATTTGACCGATCTTAGTACTTTGTTAATTTACCTGCGCACGCACGCACGCGCGTGCGCACACACATATATGGAGAGAGAGAGAGGTTGACATTCTAGTGGCCATTACTCACTAGAACCTCTAGTTATTGCGCCCTAAAAACTTGACACATGGCTGTTATTTTTAATTCTAACAGTTAAATCTGACGATCGGTTGTTTAAGATACACAGCAAATATCAGGTCGATCAGACATTTCTTTGAAGGTCGAAAAAGTAGAGATTTTAATAGAGGAGGTAGGGTCTAGTGAACCCTAGATTAAAGTATATAGAGATGAACAAATTTTAGTTATTAGATATAGTCATTACAATAATATATTACTTTATTATATAATATAAGGTTAATAATGTACAGTACAATTTATTATAAATAAATTTTCCTAGCATTAAATTATTTGTCTTAATCTTTGTAGTTTAAACTACATTCAATTAAAATTCGATTAGCTTTCTACTTAGTGGATCCCTCTAATAGTACCTACCTAGTTTTAGAGGTATTACAACTTCAATGAAAATATTAATATATCATGATTATTTTCTTTTATATAAACTAATGAGGCAGCCAGGTTACGGGTGAGGGTTTTTTATTGGGTTAGGTTTTGATTGAGAAACGGGTCGGTAGAGGCATTATTTAATGGGTATTATGGTCAGTGGATGTGTGACTATAAATATATATATATAATTTTTTTTTAGGGGGGGGGGGGGGGGGGGGGGGGGGGTGTTATAGGTAATCCCAACCCTGACAAGGCCCCTTGGAATTTTGGACAAATCACGTGGATCAGGTAGGCGTTGAACTCGAGACTCTGGGATCTCCCAAGACCCGAACCAAACTGAGATACCCGTGCGGATTAAACCACCATCTCCCTATTTTGAGGACACCCTAACTTTCCTCTCGCGTGGGAGTCGGGCGTCGGGTGTCGAGCTTTGCCTCCCTTGAGAGTGCGTGAGGTCGAGATCTACGCCTTGAATTTTAGGTAGTGGTATAATAAACATATGACAACATCAAAACTACATATATTAATAAAGGTGATATAGGACGGAAAGATGTAGTGAGGAAAGAAATGTGATATACAAGGGAAAGATCTAGTGAGCGAAGAAAGGGATGGGAAGATTTTAAGTGATCCAGCTACATGCATGAATCGTGACTACTTTGTAGGTAACAAATTATCCAAGCCATGGTTGTGAATAGTCTGCGTCGTTAGGACCTCATGCATGGCTAAAGAGGGAACAGGAAGAAGCAAGGGATGACCTTCCTGCTTAAGGCAAGGATTGCTAAAGGGCATACACAAATTGTATGGCCTCATGGGCGCCAGTGCTACTGTTTACTGAAGCTAGCTTTAAGGACCACCATTCACTTCGAGTTTAACACCCATTGGTCCCCCACCCCCAACGTCTTTTCTGTTTTTGTGTCTGTTTTCGGTATTCCATTGGTTTCCAACGTTTTAACATTACTTCTCTTTTTTAGATAGGATAATGCTAACGAGCTTTTGCAGACAGGTCATCAATCATCACTAACTCGTAGGATTAATATTTCCTTTTCAAGAATTTTTTTTTATGTTGATACTGCACATTTTGTGCACGTTAGGGTTTGTGCATTTTCTAGCGTGATCATTTTTTATAGAGGAATGCTAACCCTACTCTCAGTCAACTCAGACTCTCACCCTCTACCAACTACTTATCCATTTTTTTGTGTAAATAATGTTTTAATCATTGTAAGAGTAGAGGTTGACCGAGAGTAGGGCTAGTACTCCTCTTTTTTATATTTAGAGTTTACCCCTAGCTTTATTTTCCAAAAAAGAAAACAAAAAACACTCCTCCACAATCAAAGTATTATTTCAAAAACTACAAATATTGATATTGACGACCGTTAGCTTCTTGGCGGACAATCTACCCTTTAACTGTCTTCCTGTCTTATTTTGTAGATGGATTTTGCTAGCCCCAGTGGCAAATCTTCCAAAGATGCAACTGGGACCTACAAATGTCCAACATGTTCTAACTTTTACATTTTAAACAGTTAAAATAATGAAAGATCTCCACATGTTAACCCCATCTTGTGTCTATGGAAAATTTTGGAGTAAGTGCGGCTGGGGCTAGCACTCCTCTTGAAGAGGGAAATGCTTTAAAGGCCGAGACCGTGCAATCGTACATAGGATTTTAGGTGGGCCCCACCATGTGAACGTGGACCCCACCTCAAATCTCGTGCACGGCTGCACGATCTCGTCGGCCCTCTAAGGCAGTCTCAGTAGCAAAGTCCTTAAAAAAGAAGAGGGGGGGGGGGGGGGGGGGGGGGGATCCAAAAAAAAACGAAAAACCTTTGAATCACACTCTGTCAAGCACAGTCTCGGGTAGATATCCGACCTACTGGTCTAGAAGAAATATCCTAATTATTATGCACAATCCTGCCCTTCTGATGCCAAATTGAGGGTTGATGTGGCAGATGCATCACTAACCCTTAACGTGGCAGCCTGAAGTTGAAAAAGCTCAAGTTAACCATGACCTATACCCATTAAATAAAGAGAAATAGTTAACGTACACATGAAATCCATTTCCAAACCTAAGGCACTACCTCAGTGGTGGATGCCCGCAATCTTAAATACTCACCAATTGTTTCCAAACTTTCGAAAGTTGATATGAATTTTCATTTTCTTATTCAATTTCAATAGGATCATCTTGATTAGGAACTTCCTTATCATGATTATCCTCAATTTTTATGTTTGAGATATCTTTAGTTATTTTCTTAACATTATCATTTTTATCATCTTCAATGTCTTTAATCTTATTAAAAAGATCTATTGAATTCATTTAATACTATTAAATTATGGGTCTGTTTCTCATAGTACTGTCAATATAGGAAGAATTAATTGGCATCGAATACCTAGTCACTAGCTTAATATAATCTCGTCTTTGGCCGCAATATTACATCGCCTTGAATAGGCAGATATAATCTATCTTCTCCAATTTCACAGATCTTATCATGTGAATCTTGGAGCCCTATTTATAGCCTAAAGGTTTCCAAAAACCCAAAAATATCTTAGGAAAATATCTTCCAAGGTCGGTGGCAAGTTACAGGTCATTTCTGGGTGTTTTTGCCCTTTTCTGGGTTGAATACGTCGTCAAAATTCGGCCCCTGACTCATTTGTTGCCGAAATAATGCTCTGACTTGGCCTGTTTTTCCTGAAAGGACTAATCCTTGCCTCGAAGGGATTTAGTTTTCACTATGATTACAAATCGTTCTATACTTTTAAATAGTTATTGCATAATTTTTATACTTTTTTTTGTGGCCCACCATGGGTCCTGGAAAAGGTGTTAGGCATCACGGGTGTGACGCTCCGAACCCGTGCCTTAAGAAATCATGTTCCGAGATGCGTGCTTGTTCGTCATTGCCACGCATGCGGAAGTCTTTACTGATAGGAGAATTAACATTCTTCTTAAGACTCTAAATTAAGCAAACAAAATAAGGAACCTTTGTTAATCTGGGTACACTAGAGAATTGCTTAAAAAATTTGGAATGGAATATACTAAAGTAATAGATACTCCTATAAGTCCATCAACCAAACTTAATAAAGATAAAAAAAGGGAAAAAATATTGATGAAAAGCAATACAAGTCGACTCTCTCTTCGGAATAGATTATTCACGTCGAAATACCCCAAAAACATATATTATAATAGACAAGAGAGGGCATCCACCAATGAGGTGGTGCCTTAGGTTTGGCAATGGATTCCATTGGTACGCCTATCACTACTCTAAAATAAAAGTAGAAAAAAAGCATTAAATTATGATGCATAGTGCGAATTTTGAAATATTATATATCAAATCCAGACTCATGTTGAGTCTAAATACTGTATTTTTTTAAAAAAAAAGATTAATTATAAGAGGAGCTCCCTTCAACGGGAGTAACCCAAAAAAATGCCTTAAAAGTAGTACTTTAGTTATTATCAGCACAAAAAAGGTACTTTTTGACCCTCAATTTTTCCTTAAATACCACCTTTCAAAATCCTTGTCAAAATGCCACTCTGTTCTTGGTACCACCAATTTGGTCCAAGGGATGGTGACCACAAATCTAGTCTCTAGCTGCTGATATATATATATAGTTTTGCTGTTGTAGCTGCTGGTATATTGGTTGTCCAATTTATGTTAGGTGGACATGGTGACAGAGGATACTTGTAAGGTGGTCCCTTGAAGTCGACTCTCTCTCTCTCTTTAATTTAACTTATTTTTTGTTGGAAAAGTACTAAAAAATTTACTTATTTTTCAACAAGTACATTGTGACTTCAGTATGTATACTAACGTTGTGTTTGAGTAAATTTCTGGATTGACTTGACTTCTTTCTTTATGAAAGTTAGGAGTTATAAGAAATTATATTTAGTGTGTTGTTCATTTTTATTTTTTTGTGGAAATTGAAAGTGCATTGAAGTCAAAATTTTGATTTTTAAGGGAAGCTGCCAGGGATGACTTCTACGAAACGGAAGGTTTTAGCTTTTGAGAAAAGTCACCACATTCTCATTGGCTCACATTTTGCAAAAAAATAGAGTTAAAAAATCACTTTTCAACGAAATTTAACCAAACAAGCCTAGTACTCTACAAGATATACCCCTTGCAATTGGTACCAATGACGGTGTGTACCTCCCTGGGTGGACAGCGATTGATTTTTACGAGTTGGTATGCTAATAGAAAAGACTCACTGTTTGCCCCAAACTAATATGCTTAGACGGCCTAAGCTTATTTCTGCTAAAAAAAAATTACCCTTCCGGATATGGCTTATTATACACCCGCCCCAATCAGCTCACTTGGCGAAAGTGGGGCCCTTATTTGATTAACTGGGATCAAGTCCTGTGTCTTTAGATGAAAACTCTCGAAGAATTCAAACCCTTGAGAGTTTCAATTGATGAGACTTAAGAGTTTGACTATTTGGATGTGATGAGGAACTTGAAGAGTAATATACTGAGTATTCAAATTCTAATATAGTTCTAGTGACAATGGAAAATTTCAATGAGAATTAATATTAATAAAGTGAGTCAAATTTTATTTTCAAACGAAATAAAATTTAAACTAGCATTCTTAATCTGCAAAATGGTGGGCACTTGATTTGGGTCGGATTAGATAAGGATTGGATATAATTTGTAAATCATGCATTTAATCTATCTTATTAATGAAATATGTTAGGTTATGGGGCCAAACAATCCACCCTTGTAAGCTCCCAGGCTTAACATTCTAGGGCAGAGTGAATCCCGCACCCTGCACCCTCTGTGGTTATAAAACATGTTGAGCCCGTTCTCCATCACTTTGGGAACAATGGTAAGGCATGGGTTCTTTTCAAGTGGTATCAACGCCTGGTCACGGGTTTGAGTCATGAAGGGTGGTTCCTTGGGGGGATTGTTATGTTATGGGGTCAAGCATTCCACCCTTGTAAGCTCCCAGGCTTAACATCATAAGGCAGAGTGGTTGCCGCACCCCGTATGGCTATAAAATATGTTGAACCCGTTTTCCATCACCAATTGTGTAACGCCCCGAAATACCCCCTAGGAGTTTAGGGATATTTTAGGTGTCACACTGCGTACCTATCAAACCATCCTGTAATGCACAAGATAAAATACAGTACTAATAACGATAATCAGAGCGCGGAAGCTAACATATATGCGGAAGCGTAAACAATTTTTCATTTCTTCTAATGATCCAAAATAGTATTCCAAGTTAACATAAATACAAGACATGTCTAAGTTTAAGGTGGACAAGCCCACCTATCAAAATATCAAAATACACAAAACCCTCTCATACTCTCCCCTCAACAGTAGTCGAGGTATGGCCACACATCGAGGTCTCGGTCCGCCTGAGACTGTAATGGAATAGCCGGCTCTCTCTCCTCTATATACTCTTCCTCGACCCAAGGCTCCGGGTCAAGGGCTCCCTCGGTACCTGCCGACATGAAAGTACGGCTGAGCATGGAATACTCAGTGAGTACAAGCTACTAGCAGACCATAACAATAATAAAAACACACAATAGTAATATCATACAAGCTGTAATAGAAACATCACAAAAGATACAGTATAAGGCATAATACAATACAAGCATCCTGACGTGCGTACATGAATGCGAAAACGCCGATAAAACTCATGCTTGAAAACCCATGTCATGTCCCGGTATGCCTCGTAGAAATCATGTAAGCGTGCATGCATGAATGCATGATCATCATCTTGTAAACCTCCATCTCGTAACTTGTGAGCCAGAGGCTAGCACAAGAATCTCCCTGGGCTGCCAACCTCCTTGATATGCAATGCACTTGTGAGCCAGAGGTTAGTACCCGAATGTCCCTGGGCTACCAACCTCCTTGATATGCAATGCACTTGTGAGCCAGAGGTTAGCACCCGAATGTCCCTGGGCTACCAACCTCCTTGATATGCAATGCACTTGTGAGCCAGAAGTTAGTACCCGAATGTCCCTGGGCTACCAACCTCCTTGATATGCAATGCACTTGTTGTTTATTATATGCACATGCTCTTGAAATCTCGGTTCATGCTATCATGCGTGCTCGTGTACGTGTCCATAGTGACAATCATGATAATGGGAATAACCAAGATATGACATTACAATTCAATTCATGATATGAACATAGGTAACATAAGTAGTTGCATAACATTTGATCAATTTATCGTTTATAAGAACGCATGCATAAAACCCATTTCCATATTCTTCCTTTAGATCATTTATTCATATTTTAGGCATTTTGTCAAACATAGCACATGCATTATTCCTTAGTAGTTTATCTCCTTCTTTTTAATGCATATTTTCCATTCAATCACACAATGGTAAGTTTGTTATTTGTACTATGCCCATCCTCCATTTTCCAATCCACAACCCACACATCATACATCACACATTCGGCATCCAATCGCCGTATCCAACCTCCATCCAAGCATCCCTACCCTTTCTTTATCTTGTTTATATTTATTATAGATGACACATTTTGCAATGAATAAAACATACTAACAGGAATCATATTTCATAAGGAAAACCTAGATCTATTGCCAAGGTAAGTTAGTAGGGTGTACTAACCTTAGATCAAGGCTTGATCCTTGGTAGAAACCTTGATTGAAGCTCCAACTTGAAAGAAGAACACCTTTGCTTGAAGGAGACTTGAGTTGGGGAAGAAACCCCTTTTCAAAATCGTGCTTGGTTGCTGCCCTAGCTTGGAGAACGCTCTCCACGAGTGCTTGAGCCGTGATCTTGGAGAAAAACCGGACTTGAAGTGATCTAGGGTCTCAAAACCCTTTTGATTTCTCTTCCAAAGACAAGCCCTAGGTTGGAATCGCCTTCTCCCCTTTCTCCTATTCTCTCAAACTCTCTAAGTGTCGAATGATGCCCTAAAGGCTCGGGCAAAACTCTTAAGGTAGGAGTAAACCGACCAAAAGACCATAATACCCTTACTGAAATTTCTGCAAAACGTGAGGACCGAGCACGTTGTGCTGTGAACAGTGCCGAACACGTTGTGCTGTGAATAGTGCCGAACACGTTGTGCTGTGAATAGTGCTGAGTTCGTTGTGCTGTGAATAGTGCCGAACACGTTGTGCTGTGAACAGTGCCGAACATGTTGTGCTGTGAACAGTGGCGAACACATTGTGCTGTGAATAGTGCTGAACTCGTTGTCCGTTGTGAAGGGTGCCGAACCCGTTGTCACGTTGTGTTGTGCGTAGTGCTGAGCTCGTTGTCCGTTGTCTTATGTACAACGTACCCGTCGTGAGCTGTACAACGTACACGTTGTGCTGTACAACGTACCCGTTGTCTGTTGCACAACGGATGCACAACGTATACGTTATCAGAGCTAGAGCTACGTTATCAGTGCCTTCCGAGCTACGATTGCCTGCAGGTCCAGACTGTTTTGGCCATATCATTTGACTCATTCGTCCGATTTTGACGATTCAACTTGCATTGGGTTCGTACTTCGAAAAGGAACATTTCTGACCTTTTGAAATTTCCAATTTCTTCCTTATTTATTAATTATACTATGAGGAAGGTCAAGTAGCTACGAAAACGGTATTCATTAAGTATAGAAAAATCCGGGGTGCTACAAATTGGTTTTGGGAACAATGGTAAGGTATGGGTTCTTTTCAAAATAAATAGTTAAATTAAATTCAGATATAAGATTATTATTTAGTAATCATAAAAGATTATCTATTGAATCAAAAACTAATTATGGATAGGGACTCAGTTAGGTTCAAGGATCCCTAAACCCTAACAACTAATAAATAAGATTAGAAACCAAAATTTAACCCGAATAGTTAATGAATGGGTCGAAAAGAAAAACTGAACATGTTTCCTCTATCGATTTAAAATAAATAAATAATGTAATTTTAAATTTAATTATTATTAATAATACTTTAAGAAAATATTAAGTATATAACTATATATTTGTTTGGGTGCATAAATAACCAAGTTTAAAAGTATGCTATTTAGGACTATCAATTGGCTAAGTCAGGGTCTGTAGAAGCCCGACCCTAGACCTCAAAGGGCCTAAATTGGCTAGACCCAAGCCCTACCCTCAAAGGCCCTAAATTGCATGAGCTTATAAGATGATCAAAACAAAACTTGTTGTTATAATATTTTGTGGATTTTTACTATTCAACCATTGGCTACTAACCTGACACCAACTCTCCTCCTTTATCCAAGTTTGGGACTAGTAATATTTTACTAAAGAGCATAGAGAATTAGGATTTGATTTTTAGCTTTGAGGGGCAAGAGATCACAAACAAAGAGAGTCAATTGTCAGCATCTAAGCAAGAGATTATAGACGGATTAAAAGGTAATAATAAGATTTTATATGACTGCGAGTTGTTTAAATTACAATCATACTCCCACCTACCTTTTTTTCCTGATAAACATGGATATCCTGAGCCTTAAAGACTTAGACTAGTCCCACATACTGGATAGGGAATATCCCCACCCCAAACAACCGATATTGAAAGGAGCCCAGGAATCAACCTCAAGAACTCCGAGTTTACGGTTCGTCCTTCGGCCACTAGGCTACACCTCCGGGGGTTTCCACTTACCGTTATTACTATTACACACAATATTTTTCAATAAGTCTTACATATATATATATATATATGTGTGTGTGTGTGTGTAGGGGCAAAGCCAGGTGCGGGCACGTGCCCCCACTCAACTTTTGAAATTTTTTTTTTTACCCATGCATAGCCATGGGAGAGATCGCTTCACAACCAATCGCAATTGAACTTGAGGAGAGTTCAATCGCACCCATAGGTCAACACGTGTCCCGTTTAACCCCGATTAACCATAGTTGATATTCATTAACCCTTAGGCTTCAACAATCTAACATTTGGTTTTTTAAATAAGATATTAAAAAAATTAACCTTAGGGTTAAGGAATTTTAACCCTTTGGTTCAAATTTTTCTATAAAAAATTAAGGTTAGATTGATGAACCGTAACGGTTAATGAATCTTAATCATTGTAAATAGGGGTCAAAAAGGACACTTGTTGACCTTTGGATGCGATTGAATTGTTCCTGATTCCAATCGCAATTGGTTGTGATCCGATCTCGCCTTGGAAATGAGGACATGAACTCATGGAGAGTTCAGTCTCTCCCACAAGTCAACACATGACCCTTTTGACCTCTATTAACTCGGGTTAAGCTTCACTAACCCTTGGGGTTCAATAATATACCATTATGCTTTTAAAATAATAATAATAAATAAAACTTTGCTACTGAGACCCCATTAGGGCTGAGATCACCGAGACCATGCTTTAAGAGCATTGGATTTCAAGTGGGGTGCATTTCACATAGTAGGCGCCACCTGAAATCCCATGCTCTTAAAGCATGGTCTCGGTGGTCTCGGCCCTAATGGGGTCTTAGAAGCTTTATCCTAATAAATATTAATCCTAAGATTTAAAAGTCTTAACCAAAGTTAAATGATTATACTATATTATTCAACTCTTTATAAGTATAGCCATGAGGTAAGTGTGCAATGTTCCTTGAACTATTAAAAACAAAATATATCTTTTATAGCATGTTATTTAATTATTTGACGTGACATAGCTGTGAGCACAGGATTTTTCCGCCTTTCCATCCCAATCGGGCCAGGAACGATGCTAAAACGTCCTTTCGGGTGCTCGCGGGTTAACTAAAAGTCGTCACCCATTTATTTTAGGGGATAGGTCCCGGGATTAGGTTAAGACTATTGGTCTTTATTAGAGTTAGGGTAAACGGTTTGATTAAGTCCTGGGGAAGGGGTTAAGCATCCCAGGACCCCAGTCTAAGACGGTCACCTACTCCCTATGTTTAAGGAGTGTTTAAGAAAAGTTAAGTCAAATTTAATGAAAATACCTAAGTGTTTGGAGTATACTAATCCAAAAAAGAGAAAATCCTAACTAGGGTCGAACCCAGGTTCAGTTGCTTATGTACCTGCTAGAGCGAGATCAGACCGAGCGTAGTTCGGGCGGCACTGTAACCTATGTCGGGGTTATGGGGAGTGTGTGTGCACCGGAGTGGCCAAGGGTTAGCCCGGAGGCTAAGGGTTAGGGTTAACCATGGTTAAGTATGTTAACCATTGTTAGGGAAGTGTCTAGGGACTACTAAGGTCAGATTTTGCGAGTTTTAGCACTTTTGCATTTTTTTGGAATTTTTATGATTTTTTCAAAGGTTAATTGATTAATAAGAATTTGGATGTAGTTAACCGGGGTTAAGTCAACCCTAGTTAGGGTCAAGCTCAGGTCTAGAGTGGACCCAAGGAGCATGGCAGAGCTAGAATAGCCTCCTATCTAGTATGGGCCATGTACAAAGCCCAAAACAGAATCTACTAGAATTAGCGATAATAGTGATACCGCCAATTCAAGTTCTTTAATGAACTAGAATGGCAATAGAGACTCTACCGCCAATTCCAGACTTTTCTGGAATTGGTTTTGTAGGTAGGGGCAAGGTCAGGGATGGACTCCATAGGGTCCACAAACCCTTAGGAACAGTCAGGGGCTTAGCTGGGGCCTTGGGCCTAGTCTGGGGTAGGCCTATAGTGGAGGAAATGCTCATGATAAAATATGTCTCAAAATGTCGATAATTCCAGTACCGACATTCTGAGATTTTCTCAACTTTCGAATGCTAAGCCAAGGTCCAAGGTTCAAAAAGTCGGTGTAGGGTCAAGGTTGATGCAGGGATATCAAAGGAGCAATTGGCCCTGGGATGGACCAGGGGGTATCGAGAGTTGGCTTGGAGCCACTAGAATGGAAAAACATCCAAAATGGTTGTATTGAGATTACCAACATTCTAGATGTTTCCCAAATTAAAACTTTTGTCCCATGGCCTTGTGCCACTACACTTCTAGGGAGCTCCCTTAATATTTCAAGGTGCTCTGGAAGGCGAAGGGGAGTGGGGGAACATGGAGAAATGGATTGTGCTCAGTGTGTGAGTCATGAACACTAATGATACTTCATGGGGGGGCCCTTTGCTTATGGAAAAAAGGCAAGGGAGAAGCTGTAATGTTTCTTACACAGCTTGCTACTAGATCCTAGATATGGACCGGGCTCCCACCAGAAAGTAACAACATATAGAAAAGAATAGGTCCTATCCTCTGGCTCTTCGATCTCCAACAGTTGAGAAATGGTTGGCCATGTGGGGAGTGTCCTCTTTAGAGAGGGGACTAGTGTCCTTCCTCAGGCACAACTCAACACAGAGGGCTTAAGGTTCATGGTTGTGGAGGAATTTCAGATTTAACAGGGTAATCTCTGGGAGTTTCTACTGGGTTTTAGGTGGAATTTTGGCATGGGTTAAAGCTTGAGGGAGGGTTTGTATTTATAGGCAAAAGGAGAGCCATGGCACAAGGAGTAACTCAGATGGTGGTGGGTGAGAGCTCAAGAGACTATTGGTGGGTCAACTGGACTACTCAGGGGGCCAGAAAGTTCAAAAAGCGCATTCTTCAGGAATGACAGTAAAACCAATACCATCATTCTTGATAAAGAGAAGAAGAATGGAGGTAGAATTACTATCGTCATTCCTGGACTATTACTCAGAATGGACCAGGCTCTCCTGAGTTAGGTCAGAGACATTGTAGTTATATAAAAAGGGAATGTCAGTAGAATATATAATTACTGACATTCCCAAAATTTTCAAAATTTGAAAAGGTGGCTCTCCTAACAATTAGCTAATGTTCGTAGACCCATAATTGGGCCCATAGGGTGGTCTGGTTACAATTTTTGGCCTTGGGACCACGACCTAGGCCTTAGGCCCCGTTAGGTTTAGGTTTAGGGTTAGTTCTAGGGTTATGGATAGGCTAGGGCTAGCTACGGTTAAGCCTAGGGTTAAGTCTAGGGTTAGCTCTAGGGCTAAGGTTAGTTCTAGGGTCAAGGGTAGGCTAAGGCTAGCTACGATTAAACCTAAGGTTAGGTCTAGGTTAAGGTTTATGGTTAGGCCTAGGTCAAGGGTAGACTAACCATGGTTAACAAAGGTGTAAAAATTGGGTGCTTACAGCTATCCTTCCTTATTGGATAATGTCAGATTGACAATTGAACGACAAAGACTTAAATCATCTTAATTTTACATCGAAAGAGATTTGTGAATGCAATGGTGTAGTGACATGCTTGTGACAAATTCTATGGACTGTCAGCCCAAAATGATGGGGATATGCATGTGTGTCATGAATGATTCAGGATTGGCCAAAGGATGCGCTCAAGATTAGTCAAAGGACATACGGAGTGTTGAGAACACAGTTAGATTTGGTCAGCGGAAACTTGTCCTACCATCTACCCCAGTTTCTCAGGCAATATGTTTGGTGTCACATGGACATTGTTAAATACCCTGAGCAGTTGCTTCCTGCAATGTTCAGAGGTCAGAAGGAGACCCAAAATGGAAATTTGGGCAGAGGTCTTGCTCAATTGGTGGGCAATATTGAACTCTTTAGCCTTTTCTAAAAAGTTTAGTAATACAACAGAGTTTGCTTCTTCCTTCTCTTGGTCTGGTACCTTCTCTTTTCCTTTCTCTTTTGTCGGCTCTACCACCGAGGATTTATATACTCTACCTAATTGGGTGAGATTGGCACTGCTTTCATTCTCAAGGATGAGAGAATGGGGGCAGGTACACATTTAGGGGTGAAAGTTAGAGAAGGTACATAGGGGATTTAGACAGGGCTAATTGAGGTAGAAGGTTGTATCGGGGCTGTAGGCCAATTAGCATGGCAAAGGATGGTGTAAATGATTTGTTCTTTTTTGGATTGGAGAGGGGGAATTTGGATTAGAGACTGGATAGTCTAAATATTTGATTGGGGAAAATAGAATATAATTTGAGGCCAGTAAGATGATCGGATGATTCTGTTATCCACTACAAGTCTATTTGGCTCTAGCTGGACTGCCCAGGGATCTTCCCACTCAATAAAATTAACTTGATCGTTATGTGGAGGCAGTGGAGGCAGTGGAGCCTGGTTGATGTTGATGTTGCTAGGGGCCAGCTCGACCTTGCCTTCATCCAATAGGTCTTGGATGGTGTACTTCATGGCAATGCAGTTGTTTGTTGCATGTCCCAGACCTTGATGGAAGGCACAATGGTGATCAGCTCGGTAGTTCCGACTTTTTTTTTCGGGTGCAAGAAGGGGTGTAGGTTTCCTTAGAGTGAGGAGACCCTGTTTGTTTAGAAAATCGAAGAGCTAGCTTAGAGAATAGGGTAGAGGGGTGAAATTCTGGGGAGGTCTATTTTGTTGAAAGTTTTGCCCCTAATTTTGTCGGGCTAGTTGGGCATTTTTTGGCTACTGTTGTTGTGGCTGAGTGGCTGGAGCCGGCAATCTGATTGCTGTTACAGGAGCCACCATCTGAACTTCTTCTCTGCTCTTTTCAACAGTTGCTTCTGTTGACTAGTTCTATTGTTCGGGGCGGAGCTAGTCCTAGACTGGAGTGGTTAGCACCACTCTTGATGGCGACCTCAATGCGGGCTCCAGTTTTGACAATCTTATCAAAATATACGATTGGTAGAGTTATCATCAAGATAGAGTAAGGTTATTTGAGAGTGTCCATAAACATGGATGTCATCTCTTCCTTGGGAATTAGATTTGGTATTCAGGCGGCAATCTCTCTCCACTAGGCTGCATATTCCATAAAGGATTCATTGTTCTGCTGACTCATCTATTCTAACTAGCTCCTTTGAGGTAGAAGCTACTGGATAAATCAGTACTGCTGTACAAAGATGTACATGGCGTCATGCCAAGTTCTGATCCAGTGTTTGTCCACTATCATCTACCAGGTTAGGGCTGCTCCCTTTAGATGTTTTTGGAATCACTGGATGAGGAGGGGCTGGTTCTTGTCATGCTGGAGTATGTCCCCTAGGTACAACTGTAGATATTGTTTTGGACAGCCTGTGCTTTCATATTTTTCAAACTTGGGCATCTTAAAACTCAAGAAATTACATCTCGTGATGAAATGGTCAGGTCCTCCAGTGATAGACTTGAGCTAGTGGATGCTCCTCTCATTCTCTTCATTTCTTCATTCATTTGCTTAATTCCTTCATATTGATCCCTGAGGGACTACATGGGGTCAGATGGTGATGACCTATCATGGTTAACCTAGGATGCCCTAGGTTATTCATCTCCGTCATACTGTCCGTAGTTAGCTTCTCCTTTGCCTACTGCTGGACCTGGGTTAAGGATAATGATTGGGATTTGGGTTGCCTGAGTGTGAGCACAGGATTTGTTCGCCTCAAAATTGGTTTTGATTTGAGGGTCGCCATATATTAACTCGAAAGGGATAAGTCTCCGGGCTGTGGATAAGATCTTATAGTCTGCAGTTGAATTCTAGGTAAGTGGTTCGATTAAGCCCGGGGAAGGTGTTAGGCACCCCGAGACACCCATTTTGTAATGGTTACCTACTCCCTCGGTGTAAACCAAACTAAAGTCAATTTTATTTAAATACCTAAGTGTTTACAGTAATACTAACCCAAGAAAGGAAAACTAATTAAGGTCAAACCCAGGTTGAGTTGCCTATATACTCATAAGGGTGAGATCAGATCAAGCGTAATTCTGACACATGAGCCCGTGCCAAGGCTAGGGGAGTGTGTGTGTGTGCATCGGGGTGGCTAATGGTCTAGTCCAGTAGAATAGGGTTTGATTGACTGAGTTGGTCAAGTACAAGGATTAGATCCGGAGGCTAAGGATTAGTCTAGTAGACTAGGGATTAGGCCTGGTAGGCCACAGATTAGGCCCGGTAGACTAGGATTAGGCCCAGTATGCCAAGAAACAGTCCGATAGACTAAGATTAGGCCCGGTAGGCAAAGCAATTAGGCCCGATAGACCAACAGGGATTTAACCATAGTTAGGGTTACTAATCAGAGTTTACAGAGGGCGTTTAACCATGGTTAGGATTGCTAACCATGGTTAAAAGAGCCAAAGTAAGGGTTTTGGGTCTAATTACATTCTTTGGATGTTTTTGGAATTTTTAAAAGATTTTCCAAGGGTTAAAGGACTTTAACCAAGGTTAAAAGCAAACCGGGATTGAATTAACTCTATTTAAAGAGTCTGGTCTGGTCAGGGTAGGCCCAGTTAGCATGGCAGTGCCTACAATGGCTTCCTACCTAGTTTAGGCCCTGTGAAAAGCCCAGATAATTGAAATACAGGCAATGGCGGTAAACTATTTACCGCCATTCTCAAACTTTCACAGTTCGGAATAGTAGTAGACTGTCTACCGTCATTCTCAGTCTTATTGAGAATAGTTTTGCAGATCTGGAGTTAAGTTAGGGGTCAACCCACAAGGGTCAAGGACCCTCAAGGCTGGTTAGGGGACTCCCCAGGGTGTCCTGGGCCCTGGACTGGTTTGTAATGGACCCAACAGTGACCTAAATATGCTGTAACAGAAAACACAGAATGGTGGTAGAGTTTCTACCGCCACTCTGGACAATCTCTAGATCAGGGTAGTTTTAACCATGGTCAAGAGGTTGGGTGAACCTAGAAAGTCTAGGGTAGATAGTGGAGAGGCTGAGGGACCAAATCTAGACCCTGGAATGGAGCAGGGCCCACTCAAAAAAGTGTTAGGTCTACTGTGATGTAAAAGGCCAAGAATGGCAGTACTGGGATTATCGTCATTCCTGATTTTCTCTAGAAAATAAATTTTCTCAAGAAAATAAATTTTCTCCTCCCTGGACAAGACTAGTGCTAACCTAGTAGCCCTCATGAACTGAGGGTCCCCCAAAAAGTTAGTGGAGGTTCCATGCACGTGGGGGCCACTAAGCCAAGTGGAAAACCCTCAAGAGGGTCCCCTATACCTATGGAGAGGTAGGGGGACCTCTGTCCTTGGGATGGAGTAGATCAAAACAGAATAAGAAAGACCCTTGGAGCAAGACCAGGGGTCTTACAAATGCTATCATAGAAAATGAAAAGAGGGAGGGGGTGGCCCTACCCAAGCTTAATGCTCACGGTGGAGAGAGGTGGTACACGGTGGTGGTAGGTCGAGTTGTTTTGGGGTTACACAGTAAAACCAACAGAATTTCTTTGTGGATTATTGGAGTGAGGTTAAAGCTTGGAGTGGGGTGTATTTATAGGGTTAGAAGGGACCTAGGGTAGTTTAGGGATTAAAACGAAGGTGTTGGACACAGTAGGGGCGGAGCTGAGGTGGTGCAAGGGGTGCTAACTGCATTTTGAATCAAACACCAGTAATGGCGGTAGAGTTTCTACCACAATTCCTGATTTATTCTAAATCAAGAAAAACGGTAGACTATCTACCGCCATTACCTAATTTTTGCTAAAACAGGCCACACCATGTCCCCATTGGCCATGATCACTGTTTATTTCTTCAAATAAGAAAATGGCGGTAATAACTTTACCGTCATTCCTGATTTTTTAAATTCCAGTAAGTGGGCTCCACTCCAACGGGTTCCTAAGGTTTTGTGGGCCCAAGTTTGGGTCCACAGGGTGGTTCGGTTTCGATTTTGGGGTCCCTGGGCCTTGGGTTTCAGTCTACATTTAACCTTGGGTTTAGCTAGGGTTAGGCCTAGGGTTGATCTAGGGTTTGCTTAGGTTTGACCTTGGGGTTGCTTAGGGTTAGGCCTAAAGTTTGACTAGGGTTAGGCCTAAGATTTGCTTAGGTTTGACCTAGGGATTGGCTAAGGCTTAGGGTTTGTCTAGGGTTATACCTAGGGTTTGCTTAGGTTTGACCTAGGGTTTGCCTAAGGTTTAGGGTTTGACTAACTGTGGTTAAGATAGTTAACCATGATTTGAAAGGAAGGTGTAAAAATTGGGTCTTACAGTTGCCCCTCTTTGCCGAATAGTGCCAAGTTGGTAATTGAACTGCAAACACTGGAATGATCCTATTTTTATACTGAAATTGGATGATGATATATACACATGTTGTGCAAGTGGTAGGTGTGATGCGCCTGCCTATACCTGTTGGCGAGCTGGGGAAAGAAGTGATTGAGGCTACTCATGCTGGGGATTTAATAGATGCAGAGATGGCATGGCCCCGAGGCCCTAGCCAAAAGAAGGTGTCTCTTGGAGGCGACAGCCGGATTGATTGAAGTGGTGTCTCTCGGAGGGGTGTAATAAAATTGATCGAAAGACACACCGGGTGTTGAGGACGCACTTAGAAGTGGTCGGAAGGACATGCGGGTGTGTCGGCATGTTGACAAGATGTGGCATGGGCTGACTGTTTGTCAATGGTACGCACGATGATGTCGGAGATACACCGAGGTATCGGAAGGAAAACATGTGGAAGGTGTAGTGGTATGACAAGTGAGTTTGTCAAGGTACACACAGGATGTCGGGGACACACGGGGGTGTTGAAAGGGAGACATGCAGGAGGAGATGCCTCGGTATAAGGAGATTGTCAAGGGGCACACAGAATGTCAAGGACACATGGGGGTGTCAAAAGGTGGGACATGCAGGAGGTGTAGCGGTATGATAAGTGAGTTTGTTAAGGTACACACAGGATGTCGGGAACACACGGGGGTGTCGAAAGAGAGACATGCATGAGGTAATGCCGTAGTATGACGAGATTGTCAAGGGGCACACAAGATGTTGGCGACACATGGAGGTGTTGAAAAGAGGTGTGGCACTGTCCGGAGGCACTAGCCAGATTGATTTTGAAATGGCTCGAAGATACTAGATTTTGACCATACTGAGTGATGCTGAGGAGTTGGTCATGCGGGGTGTGACGCTATACAAAAATGATGTCATACAGGGGATAAAAGCAAGGATGCATTCCCATGACTCTCTTGACTGCGGCTTGTGGGAATGTGCAGTGCTGCCTTCTTCTGCTTGTCTTGCCGAGGGTTTCTCAGTGCAGGTTGGTACAAACGTATTTTTGGTATCAAAAATTTTGTTTAAAAAACCTTTATGAAAAATATTGTGGACTTTTGCAAAAGTTTTTTATTTTGACAGAAAAGATACTTAGCTAGCTTTTAGATTTGCTAGTACATTACCTTTGTTAGGGCTTAATAAGGATTTATGGGTTGTCTTTTACTCTTAGAGAGTGGGGTATGACTCAAAGCAGGATCATCCTTTGCTGGGGATGCTGCTGGGAATAAACATGCGCGTCTTGATGCAGTTGGACATTGAGGGCTCTGGCTCGGGAGAAGCTTGCTGAAGAGCAATTGTAGACTTTTACTGGGGATTTGCTGGGGACTGTGAAAAATGTTATGGACCATCGCAGACTGACTGTCTGTCTGGTGAGGGATTGCTTTCGGATGAATCTCTACTGGGGATATCTGGGAGTTAACCGTTTGCTGGGGATACTGCTTGTTGGGGAATTTCTCTCGAAGGGAGCTCTGCTGGGGAATACCACCCGAGGTAATCTCGGCTAGGGATTTTCCTTGTTGGGGATAATCAAGAGTCTAGTGAGACTGATTTCTAATGGAATTTTTTGCCAAACTGCTCTTCAACTTTTCTCTTTTTTCTACCCTTGGAATGACCAAGTCATGGGATTCGTATAATTTTTGCAAGATGAGGTCGTTGCCGATTTTCCTCAGGCCTATGAAGCTGATCATTTTTGTCCCTTTTTGCCCCTAGTCGCAAGACTAGGTCTAGGGGTCGCGTGATTTTTTTTCAATGAGGTCGTTACTGGTTTTTACTCATGCCCGCAATTTGTTTGGGGATTTGGATCTTCTCCCTTCATTGCCCTGGCCGGCGCTCGACTGGAGATTTGTGTTATGCTGAAGATGTAGATATGATATTGCACTTGCACTTGCACTCATGGTTTCTAGGGGATCTAGGAGGACGTAGAGTTGGATGAAATGTAGGCTAGGGGATCGAATTTTGGGACACCCTGAAACTTTTTGTTGCAACTGACTTGCATTCTCTTGGGGATTCCCGCTGGAGATTTTTTTCCTTTCATTTTTTAGCTCCACTGGGGAACTATCCTCTCTAATAGAGGCTGACTTTGGGTTTTTCTCCATTTGAGGGAGAGACTGGCTCTGCTGGGAAGAGTTTTGGAAGAGGTTGTCTCCGCAGGGAGTGTTTCGGGAGAAGTTGATTCTGCTGGGGCAAAGTTTGAAGAGATTATCTCTGCGGAGAGTTCCTACTTTCGAGAATGCTTTTACTTCTATTTTGGGCTTTCCTTTGATGAAAGATTTCATACCCTTGGATGCTGACTCCTCTGGGGAGTTGGGAGAGTTTGACTCTATTTGGGAAAGTCGGGGAAGGGATTATCCCCTTTGATGACCGCACCTGATTGGCAACTTGCCTACGTACCCTTTTATAGGATCAGGTCATGACTTTGTTCAGGATGCCCTTGAGGTGGCGAGAGAGGGTGTCCCTAAAAAGGTTTTGTGAAAGAAAGGTTGTTAGGCTGAAGGGGCTAACTAGCGGATTCCATTGATTTTGTAAATGGTTTACATTGCTAGAGATAAAGGGGTGCCAAGGATGGCCTCCTGTCATATCTCGGAGATTCTATGAGTGCAAAACGTTTATCAAATCTAGATCCTAAGTGTAGTATTGTTTGACTTTATCCATGTTGACAGGCTTTGGGAGGTTTTCATCATCTATGCGTTCGAGTCGAAGGGCGCCGCTGGAGAATTTTTCTTAGACGATTGATGGCCTTCTAGTTAGGTGTCAACTTGCCCCTTGGGTGAGGGTGGTTTGGTAACATTTTCTGGAGAACCAGGTCACCGACTTCGATGCTTCAGGGCTTGACTTTCTTGTTGAATGCCCTAGTCATGCGCCTCTGGTAGGCCATAGAATGGTTGATGGATTTCAGTCGCCTCTCTTCTATCAGATTCAGCTGTTAATATTGGGTTTATGCCCATTCTGCTTCTGAGATTTCTACTTCCTTTAACACCCGGAGTGACGGGATTTTCACTTTGATAGGGAGGACTACTTCTATACCATAAGCCAAAGAGAATAGTGTTACCCCAGTTGAGGTCCTGATGGATGTTCTATAGTCCATGAGTGCATATGGGAACATTTCATGCTAAGTAGAGTAGCTGGTTATCATCTTCTCTATGATTTTCTTTATGTTTTTGTTGGCGGCTTCAACTGTACCATTGGTCTATAACCTATATGACATGGAATTGTGATGTTGTATTTTGAATTTCTGGCAGAGATCAATCATCTCTTTGTTACAGAAGTTGAGAGCATTGTCTATTACAATTTCAAACGGGATACCGTATCGGCAGATGGTGTCCTTTTTCAGAAAACGCTGAACCAAGGAGACTGTGACATTGGCATAAGAGGCTACCTTGACCCATTTAGTGAAGTAATCAATTACCAGTAGGATGAATTGATATCCGTTTGTTGCTTTTGGTGCTATGGGTCCAATGACGTTGATGCCCCAAACTGAGAATGGCCATGGAGCCGTGAGATTGTGCAGCTTGGTTGGCGGTGCATTGATCTTGTTGGCATAGATTTGACACTAGTGGCATTTCTGTATATGCTAGCAATAGTCAGATTCCATTGTAGACCAGTAGTAGCCCAGTCTGAGTATCTTCTTGGACAACATTAACTCGTTCATATGTGGGCTGCAAACTCCTCTGTGAACCTCTTCAATTACCTGTGCAGCTTCATCGGTATCGAGGCATCTGAGCCAGTTCATGTTCGACGATCTTTTGTACAAGATTCCTCTTGAGAGGACAAACTGAATGACCAGTCTTCTAATTGCCCACAGTCTGTTTTAGTACCGTCGAACGGAAGGTCCCATCCTCGAGATATTGCTAGATGTCTTTGTATCAAGGCTTGTTGTCTGATACATCTTCTATCTGAAGGTAATAAGCAGGCTAATTCTGTTGCTAGATTTCGATTAGCCAGAGCATGATACCCTTGGGAATCTAAACCATAGAGGTGAGAGTAGTCAGTGCATCGGCAAATCTGTTATAGGTCCTGGACCTGTGACTGAAGGTGATTCTTCTGAACTGAGTAATCAGCACATTAAGGTAGCCTAAGTATGGGACTAGCCTGGCTTCTCGGATGGCCCAAGATTCATTTACCTGACAAATTACCAAAGACTAGTCTCCGTAGATGTCTATCTCTTCAATCCCGATGCCCAGGGATTCTTTTAGTCTGGCTATACATGCCTCATATTGTGCTTTGTTGTTTGAACATCTGAATTTCAGCTTGACTGAGATAGGGAGGTGGGCTCCTTTGGGAGAGATCAATACTACTCCTGCCCCATATCCATGATTGTTAGCAGCTCTGTCAAAATACAACTCCCAGTCAAGGTATTCTTGCTCTTCAGTCTTTGTATACAGGATGACTTCATTTGGAAACTGATCATGTACTGAAAAGTAGTCTTGTTCTGGACTGTGGGTCAGGTGATCTTCAATTACCTGCCCCTTGATTGACTTCTGAGTCACGTACGTGATGTCAAATTTAGATAACATCATAAGCCATCGAATTGTCTTCCCAATAGTGGCTAGCTTCTCTAGTAGGTATTTGAGTGGGTCCATCCGGGAGATCAAAATTGTTGGATAGGAAAGCAGATAGTGTCATAGACCCTGAGTAGGTCAGACCAATGCTAGACAAGTTTTCTCAAGTGGGTTGTACCTCTCTTCATACTCTAGCAGGCGTTTACTGATGTAGTAGATCGCTTGCTCTGTTCTGCCTGTCTCGTCATGCTGTGCCGAGATGCACCCCATGGAGGTTTCTTGTACTGAGATGTAGAGTAGCAGTGGTTGTCTTGGTGTAAGGACACAAGTACAGGAGGATGGATAAGATACTATTTTGTCTTGTCAAAGGCCTCCTGACACTCATGTGTCCAGATTGTTGGCACATTCTTCCTGAGAAGTTTGAAGATCGGCTCGTATATCGGAGTGAGTTGAGAGATGAATCAGCTGATGTACTGAATTCTGCCCAGGAACCCACGGATTTTCTTTTCAGTTTAGGGTGTTGGTAATTCGATGATAGTTTTGACTTTAACTAGATCGATCTCAATGCCTCTTTTACTGACTATGAAGTCAATGAGCTTTCCTAATGAAGCTCCAAAGACACATTTGGCCAGATTCAATCATAGGCCGAACTCTCTAAGTTTATCACACAGCTTTTTTAGATCTTCAGGGTGTTACCTGGCAGTTGGTGATTTGACAATCATGTCATCCACATAGATCACAGCTGACTTGTGGATCATGTCATAGAATAACGCTGTCATGGCCCTCTGATAGGTTGCCCTGTATTCTTGAGTCCGAAAGGCATCACCTTGTAACAAAACATGCCCCAAGGTGTGATGAAGGAGGTTTTTTCTATGTCTTCTTCTGCCATTCTGATCTGATTGTACCCGGAGAAACCATCCATGAACGAGAGTGTCTCGTGCCCCACAGTGTTGTCGACCAGGATGTCTATGTGCGGGAGAGGGAAGTTATCCTTAGGGCTAGCTTTGTTCAGATTTTTGTAGTCAATGCACATCCAGACCTTGTCATCCTTCTTGGGTACTGGCACAATGTTGGCTAACCACTTAAGGTAGGTTGCCACTGCTAGGAAGCCTGCTTTGATCTACTTGTCTACCTCTTTTTTGACTTTCTGTGACCAATCGGGCCTCATTCGTCTCAGTTTCTGCTTAACTGCCTTTACCTCAGGGTTCAGGGGCAGTCTGTGTACCACCAATACTGGGTCCGGGCCAGGCATGTTTGTATATGACTAGACGAAAACATCACTGTAGCTCTTCAGGAAGCTGATCATGTCTATTCTCTATTAAGGGCTCATAGTTGTGCCGATTTTGACAAGTTGGGGATTATCCTCGGATCCAAGGTTTACTGTCCCAGTGTCCTCAATGTTAGACTGCAGTATCCCTTCTCTGTGCTCTAGGAGGTCCAAAATTTCTTAAGGCAGTTCCTCTTCTTGCTCCGTGTCTACTCAACTTCTGAAAGCTCAAGGAGGGTTTTGGGGGTGACCAAATCAGAGGTGATTTCCTGGCAAATCATTAAGCTTAGTTTAGCATGCTTATGTTATTTTTAGTGGCTTCAGGGCACTAGGCCTTCTAGGGGAAGATTCTATGTGATTTCGTCATCAACCAATTGAAATGTTTTATACAAAACATAATTTTGAGTCAAAACATCAGATTTTCATTTATAAAAATAGAGGATTGTTGTTTTCAAAAACTTGACTCAACAAAAAGAGGCCTACAGTGGCTGAATTTTTTATTTTTTAACAGGAGCAAAGATATCAATGGTGAGAGCCTCGGTCCACCAACGGATCACTAGTCGGTGACTGGACGATGCTTTGGTGCTATTGGAGAGGGTGCAGACCTGCTCTCCTGCTTGATCTTCTATTTCTATGGCATCTTCGACAGTCAGCTCGTCAAACATCTGTGTCATGCTGAATACTTCTCGATCTGGAATCCCTGAAGACTCGGTATTGGGCTGAGGGTGTGGGATACTGGCAACTGGTGTAAGAGGGATACTCGGGTAGGCTTTGAAGGTTCCAACTGGGAAGGTTATTGATATGTGAGGTTGGGGTTCTGGTTTCGCCAACTAGTTGCCCTTCTTGGTCAGTTTGGTGAGATAGTTCTCGTACTTGGGCTTATACCCTAGTCCAAATGTCGATGTGTAACGAGGAGGTACATATTTCTTCTTTAATCCCTGATTTTTGACACCCAGGCCTATCCTTGGGTAGTAATTCATTCTGGCCAACATCTTGATAAATGGTGGTACTTCCTGTTAATTCTGCTCTTCTATCTGGGTGATAGAACTGAAGTGCTCGAACTGTTATATCATGAAGGCAGTGCCTTGCCCCAGCTCCTGGATGTCCCCGAAGGAACTTGCCAGCTCCTTTGAAGGGATCACGACCAAGTGGTCATCCTAAATGAATTTGATTCTCTGATGCAGAGAGGAGGGAATGACTCCGACCACGTTGATCCATGGCCTTCCCAAGAGCAAAGTAAATGAGGCTGGTATGTTACTACTTGAAAGTCGGTTGTGATTTGAGCTGGTCCGACCCAAATAGTCATGTTGATGTCTTCCAAATTTTGCTTGGATGAGTTTTCAAAAGCCCTGATAGTCATTGGTCTCTTTTTCACTTAACTGAGGTTTAAACCCTGGTTTTGCCGTGTAGATAGAGTACAAACGTTTAGGCCGGAGCCATTGTCGACTAGTACTGATGATAAGGTTTGTTCCATGCACTGAACTGTAATGTAAAGAGCCCGGGTATAATCATTGTCGTCGTCCGGTATTTCTTCTTCTGTAAAGGAGATGATTCTCGATTCTAGCACCTGCCACACCAAATACCATAGTTTCCCAGGCATGATGCTTAGTGTTACATGGGCATTGTTAAATACCCGGAGGAGTTGCTTCCGGTGATGTTCGGATGTCAGAAGAAGACCCATAATGGAGATCTGGGCTGGAGTTTTGCT
Organism: Tetracentron sinense; assembly: GCA_015143295.1. Lineage (NCBI taxonomy): Eukaryota > Viridiplantae > Streptophyta > Magnoliopsida > Trochodendrales > Trochodendraceae > Tetracentron > Tetracentron sinense. Next base: position 23,069,043 of record CM026569.1, on the reverse strand, counting down.
CAACTGTTGAGTGATATTGAATTCTTCTACTTTTTGCATGATTTTCAGCAGGACTGTAGAGTCTACTGTCTCATTTGCTAAGTTTGATACCCCAGCTTTCTCTTTTGCCCGCCTTTTCTTTTACCGGCTCAGCCGCTAGAGGTTGGTACACCCAGGTCAGATCGGGTGAGGTTAGCTATGTATTCACTCTCAAGGATGAGAGAGGGAGGAGCGGGTAAATGGTTGAGGTTGAAAGGTGGAGAAGGGATGTAGGGGATCCTGATGGGGCTAGAAGAGGTGGAGGCTTGAGCTGGTGTTGTGGGCCAATATGCTGGGCAAGGGATGGTGTAGATGATTTGTTCTATGTTGGGTTTAAGGACAGGTATTTATACAGGTGGTAGGATAGCCTGGATGTTGGACTGAGGGAATGAGATTATGACAGGAGGCTGGTAAGAAAGCCTGATTATGCCATCATCTACTACGGGTGCGTTGGGTCTTGGCTGTTCTACCCCGGGCTCTTCCCACTCAATGAAGTTTACTTGATTGTGTGCGGGGCAGTGGTGCCTGGTTGATGCTGGTGACTTCGGGGGTCAGCTCAACTTTTCCCTCATCCAAGAGATCTTGGATGGCTGATTTCAGACAAATGCAATAATCAGTAACATGACCTGGACCTTGATGAAAGGCGCAATGATGATCGGCTCTGTAGTTCTTGTTCTATTTGTCAGGTGGCAAGAGAGGAGTAGGACCTCTCAGGGTGAGCAGACCCTGCTTGGTAAGAAAGTCTAATAACTGGCCGAGAGTGTATGAGAGAGGGGTAAAATTTCTAGGGGGATGGTTTTGCCACTAGTTTTGTCTGGTTGGCAGGGTGTTTCCGTGTGTTGGCTGAGACTGAGCGGCTGGAGCCGGTAATCTGATCAGTGCTACAGGTGCCACCATCTGAACATCTTTTTTCCTTCTTTGGTCCCTGTGACCGCTGTTTCTGCTTACTGGGAGTACTGTTCTGGGGGAGCAAGCCTTGGGCTGGAGTGAATGGTACCACTCTAGATGGCCGACTCAATGCAGGTACCCATCTTGACAACGGTACCGAAGTCCATGACCAGTAATGTTACCATCAAAGTGGAGTAGGGCTACTTCAGAGTGCCCATAAATATATTTGCTAGCTCCTCTTTAGGGATCGGAGTTGAGATCTTTGCCACCATGTCCCTCCATCGAGTAGCGTATTTTAGGAAAGACTCGTCGTTACGCTGGTATATCTATTCTAGTTGGCTTCTTTGAGGCCGTAGTTCATGATTGAACGAATACTGCTCCACAAAACTGTCCATGGCATCTTGCCAAATCTTGATTCATTGTTTGTCTACTAACATCCACCAAGGTAGGGCTGCTCCCTTTAGACTCTTTTGAAAGTATTGGATGAGAAGAGGTTGGTTCTTGTTATGCTGGAGCATGTCCTCTAGATATAGTTACAGGTGTCGCTTTGGGTAGCCTGTGTCATCGTACTTGTCAAAGTCTGGCACTTTGAAACCTACGGGAATAGCATCCCCAGACGAGAAAGTCAGATCTTCCAATGATAGACTGGGGCTAACAGATGCCCCTTTCATTCTTCTCATCTCCTCCATTTGTTTGATTTCCTCATATTGGTCCCTGAGGGATGGCGTAGGATCTAAAGAGGACGGCCTATTCTGGTTGACATGTGAAGCCTTGGGTTGCTCTGCCCCATAAAATTGTTCATATTCTGCTTCACCTCAAACTGGTATAAGTCCGGGGTTAAGAATGATGATGGGAATAGGTTATGGTTATTTAGATCCTTCGGTTGGATTTCGAGTAGGAGGATCATTGGTTTAAACACCAATAAGAATCTTTAGGGATTCTAGAACACTATCAAGCCTGGCTTGCATGGCTGTGATGTCTCAATCGTGAGACTGCAACAATTTATCAGTCCTCTGCTTTTGATTTGAAGGTTCTGCCATAGATTTCGACTGACTTCTGGATGAGGCGCAGCTGGATGCCTCTTCTGTGATGGGTACCTCAGTCAGAACTGTGTCTACGGATGCTGCTTCTACGAGAATTGCAGTCATAGAGCGAGTTAAGGGTCGACTCATGCAACTGAAAAGAATGCAACGACTAAACATGAATATGCATGATGTACAAGAAGAAAGATGCTAGAAAAGATTTTTCATTTGATGCATGCTAGTGAAGTATAAGACTGTGCGACTCAAAAAAAAAAAACTCGATCCTAGGTAGGTCCTTCAAGGATCGCAAAGTCAAGTAGCCGGGACACGCCGTTAAGGTCCATGATTTGTTATTGGAGGGATGTGACCTCAACCTCCATATTGTCAATTGCCTCAGTAGCATTCACCCTTGGCACTGTCTAGCTGCTCTTGGTAGAACTGCAGCTAGGCTCTGATGATGGCTATTTCCCTAGTGTCGCCTCTCCGTTTCCTCTGAAAAGATTGGACTGTCTGCTCAAATTGCTCGATCTGTCCCTGCATGGCTTGGAGTTCATGGTTCGCTTTGTTTCCAACTGCTTGAATGCTTTATGGGCTTTCCGTAACCTTCTCTCCTTTTACTGGATCTGTAGCTGCTTTTCTAGGAATATGTCTCTCCAGGGAACCACCATTTCAGCTATGGGTATGGTTCCTTTGGCTGGTGTAGAGACTGGTGTAGGTAGTTCTCTTGGTATGGGAATACCAGATGGAATGTCAGGATCTTCCGCCCAAAATTGGTATGCTGAATCAGTAAGTGGTCCTGCTTAACCGCAAAGTCTGACCACTGTTTTCTTCTAAAGCTTCGCCAATCTGAGTGGAAGTGAGGAGTGAGGCATTCAGAGTGCATTGTGAAGTTGGCAGAATCATTTCCCTCGGTTTATCAGTGGGATGCACTGAGGGAGTACAAACTGGTAGAGGACTCAGAGTGGTACATTGGCGGCTGAGCCAGTTAAACTAGTGAGGATCATGCATCATCTCCCGGTTATGAAAACACAAGGTAGCTTTCTCAGGACTAGCCACTCATATTCCTATGTGATCTCCTCCTCTGACAGGATTTGGAGAAGCTGGTAGACCATCTTGACGTCTGTAGACACAATTTGGCCCTGATTCTAAGAAATCTTCCTGGGTACACTGTAGGTTTCACGGAGATCAATCAGTACCAGGATGATAGTAGGCAGGTGTCCTACTGACCATAAGTGCAACAGCGGTGCACTGGCATGGAAGATGCCCATTCTGTAATCTACTGCCTGGTTGAGAGCCTTGAGAAGCTCTGCGAGGATGACGGGTACAATTGTTCCGGAACTACGCATGTCTTCAATAACCCTTACCAATACTAAATCGGCGAGAGTGCGGTACTTCGGGAATACCAACTGAGACATAACTATCAATACAAAGGCGTTGAGACCAGGAAGTTTAGCTATTATGGTGTCAGAGTTCCACTTGTGGTTGTACTAATTCTCCAGATAGCTGATGGGTATCCAATCATAAGAGCCGTTAAGACAGTGCTACAAGCAGGAAGGCTTGATATGCAAGAACCTTGAGAGGTCAGCTTGATATATTATCTTGTAGTGTGGTACTATGGCTTCACCTTCCATGGTTAAGCCCAGAATACGCTAAATTTCCTCCAAAGTCGGACATAACTCATTCTTACCGAAATTGAAGACCATGTACGATGGGTTCCAACACTGGATAGCAGTGTTTATAAGGTGTAGGTCTGGTTTAACCATGGATAGGTCTAAGATAGACCCCATTTTATAGTATTGAGCCCAAGCGAGACACTGATTAGGAGTGAGGGCTTTAATTATTTTCTAGAGGTTGTCGTCGCATGCCCCCTAAGATGTAAAATGCACGGGCCATGAAGGTTAATCAACTGTCTTAACAATCTTTGAAGGGCCTACCATCTACCTGAACAAAGACAGACTCTGTGTGAGTGTACTGTATATGCAGATGCAAACACAGAAGATGCTAATGATGATGATTCTATTTTTTGATTTTTTTTGGTATGACAAGGCACATGTGATCTGATAGGGCAGATGGACAAAGGTTCGGTATGCTTTACCTAGGTTGTTGGGAACCGGAGGACTATCAGGTCAAGGCTGGGGATAGGTTTTTATGAAAACCTGCCTGTCTAAGGCTTGAACCCCATATGCAATGTCGGAACACAAGGTGGGATGTGTTTTATTACAAGCACAAGTATGACTCATTACATGTCTCTGGGTGGGTTCTTACCTAGTAAAGTGCCCGGATAGTCAACCATTATTGGGGACAGGTATAGGGTACAAGCAGGTTAGAATTCAGAGTATCCCTCCCAGTAGGTTGCTTGTAGTCTATACCATAGCCTAATCTAAATACTGAATGCTAGTGTAATGCAAGTGTGTTCCTAAAAGGATAGGGGTCACTTAACACCGTTTATGCGACTCCCCGGTATAGAACATACCTGAAAAGTAACGATTGGTGTAAGCGGAAGCGTTTAGAATCCTTCCCTGAGGGTAATCACCCAAAATGAGTAATTCCGTAGACCTTTAAGACTTTTAAGCCTCTGACACTAAGGATGATCATTCAGCAGCCATAAGCGTAATAAGTCTGTCTACTGGATTTATTGGGTCATTACACTACTACGATATGTATGATATGCACAGTAAAAAATACACCCAAAAGAGGTAAAATAATTAATATTAGGCTAAATACTGAGGCATTTGAATAATTTTGAGGTTTATTTGACTTAAACCTAGGTTCCGGGTTGAACTTTGATGATACTTTCCTAGCAGAGTCGCCAGAGCTGTGAGCATGAGATTTTTTCGCCTCACAATTGGTTTTGATTTGAGAGTCACCACATATTAATTCAGAAGTGATAAGGCCCCGGGTTGTGGATAAGGTCTTATGGTCTGTAGTAGAGTTCTAGGTAAGTGGTTCGATTAAGTCCAGAGAAAGGTGTTAGGCACCCGAGACCCCTATTTTTACAATGGTTACTTACTCACTAAGTGTAAGCCAAACTAAAGTCAATTTTATTCAAATGTCTAAGTTTTTAGAGTAATACTAACCCAAGAAAGAAAAGCTAACTAGGGTCGAACCCGGGTTGGGTTGCCTATGTATTGACAAGGGTGAGATCAAACCAAATGTAGTTTTGACACATGAACCCATGCCAAGGCTAGGAGACTCTGTGTATGCACCGAGGTGGTTAAGGGTCTAGTCCGGGAGATTAGGGTTTGGTTGACCGGATTGGTCAAGTGCAAGGTTTGGGCCCGGAGGCCTAGGATTAGTCTGGTAGAATAGGGATTAGACCCGGTAGACTAGGATTAGGCTTGGTAGGCCAACGGACAGTCCGGTAGACTAAGATTAGGCCTAGTAGGTCAAGGGTAAGACCGTTCGAAGTATACAGTGCATCCAGGGGGTATAAAGATGTACCGAAACCTCAAGAGTCACTTTTGGTGGCGGAATATGAAGAGGGAGGTTGCGGAATATGTAGCACGGTGCTTGGTGTGCCAGCGGGTGAAAGCAGAACACATGCGACCCGCCGGTCTATTGCAGTCTCTTCCTATTTCCGAGTGGAAATAGGAGAACATATCCATGGATTTCATAGTTGGCTTACCAAAGACGGCAAGGGGCTCAGATGCGATATGGGTAGTAGTGGATCATTTGACAAAGTCCACTCATTTCTTACCCTATCGAACTACTTTCAACTCTAGTCAGTTAGCCGCTTTGTACATCAAGAAAGTGGTGAGGTTGCACGGAGTGCCCGTTAGTATTGTGTCAGATCGGGATCCAAGATTCACATCACGATTCTGGAAAAGCTTCCAGGAGGCTATGGGTTCCCGACTTGACTTCAGCACCGCTTTTCATCCACAAACGGATGGACAAACCGAGAGAGTGAACCAAGTCATTGAAGATATGCTTCGGGCTTGTATGTTGGATTTCAGAGGCAGTTGGGAAGAGCACTTGCCTTTGGTTGAATTCGCCTATAATAACAGCTATCAGGCGAGTATCCAAATGGCACCATTTGAGGCCTTGTATGGGTGAAGTTGTAGGTCTCCTCTCTATTGGGATGAGGTAGGAGAAAAGAAAGTACTTGGTCCGGAGTTGATTGAGCAAACTGCAGGCAAAGTTAAGATCATTCGGGATCGATTGAAAGCCGCTCACGATCGCCAGAAAAGTTATGCGGACACGCACCGTAGGGACTTGGAATTTCAAGTAGGGGATCAAGTTTTTGTGAAAGTATCTCCTAGCAAAAGGATCATGAGATTTGGAAAGTGAGGCAAGCTCAGTCCTCTGTATGTTGGGCCTTTTGAGATTATCACACGAGTTGGTGAGGTTGCTTACAGGGTAGCTCTCCCACCTCACATGGCCGCAGTTCACAACGTCTTCCATGTGTCTATGCTTCGGAAGTACATTGCGGATCCTTCGCATGTCATAGACTTGGAACCGTTGGAGATTCGAGAGGACCTCACCTTGATTGAAAAGCCGGTTCAGATTTTGGATCGAAGAGATCAGGTGCTTCGCAACAAGACAATCCCTTTGGTTCTTGTGCAATGGCAACACCATGCTCGATAAGAAGCTACATGGGAGCGTGAAGCCGAAGTCAAAGCAAAGTACCCAGAATTAATTGAATGAGTTTTTGTATAAGTTTGTATATGACTTGTAATTTTCTTTTTGGTTTGTAATACAAGTAGCGTCTAAATTTCGAGGACAAAATTTTTGTAAGGGGGGAGGATGTAGAGCCCCGGACCTTTTCACATTTAATGCATGACACTTTCGTTGCAATTTTGCCTTTAAAGAGGTATAATTAATAAATAAGGAAGAAATTGGAAATTCCGAAACATCAGAAATGTTCCTTTTCGAAGTACGAACCCAACGCAAGTTGAATCGTCAAAATTGGACGAACGAGTCAAAAGATATGGCCAAAACAGTCTGGACCTGCAGGCAATCGTAGCTCGGAAGGCACTAAGGACGTAGCTCGGAGGGCACTAAGGACGTAGCTCTGATAACGTGCTCTGATAAGGCACAGACAACGCATAGACAACGTACTCTGATAACGTAGCTCTAGCTCTGATAACGTATACGTTGTGCATCCGTTGTGCAACAGACAACGGGTACGTCGTGCAGCAGACAACGTGTACGTTGTACAGCAAACAACGTGTACGTTGTACAGCTCACGACGGGCACGTTGTACATAAGACAACGGACAACGAGCTCAGCACTATGCACAACACAACGTGACAACGGGTTCGGCACCCTTCACAGCACAACGTACTCGGCACTATTCACAGCACAACGTGTTTGGCACTATTCACAGTACAACGTGTTCAGCACTATTCACAGCACAACGTGTTCGGCACTATTCACAGCACAACGTGTTCGGCACTATTCACAGTACAACGTGTTCGGCACTATTCACAGCACAACGTGTTCGGCACTATTCACAGCACAACGTGTTCGGCACTATTCACAGCACAACGTGTTCGGTACTATTCACAGCACAACGTGTTCAGCACTATTCACAGCACAACGTGTTCGGCACTATTCACAGCACAACGTGTTCGGCACTATTCACAGCACAACGTGTTCGGCACTATTCACAGCACAATGTGTTCGGCACTATTCACAGCACAACGTGTTCGGCACTATTCACAGCTCAACGTGTTCAGCACTCGTGTTTTTGCAGAAATTTCAGTAAGGGTATTATGGTCTTTTGGTCGGTTCACTCTTACCTTAAGAGTTTAACCTGAGCCTTTAGGGCTCATTCTCAACACCTAGAGGATTTGGGGGATTAGAAGAGAGGAGAAAGGGTTTCCTAAGCTGGGGTTTTGCTTTTGGAGAAGAATCAAAGGGGTTTTGAGACCCTAGATCACTTCAAGTCCGGTTTTTCTCCAAGATCACGGCTCAAGCACACATGGAGAGCGTTCCCCAAGCTAGGGCAGCACCTCACGGTCGTTTTTGGAAGGGGTTTCTTCCTCATTTCTTCAAGGTCGGTACTTCTTACTACCCTCCTAGTTATAGTTCCTCTTTTCCCTTTATTTCTTTTGATTTTCTTTCATTTACACATGTGCTATGAGATGGATGGTTGTGAATGGTGAAGGAATGGGCGATTGGATGCCAAGGGTTGTGTTGTGATGATTAAAATGGGGAGGGCATTGTATCCATAATAAACTCACCTTTATGATTTGAGTAGACTCACCTAGAAAAGCATGATTTAGGTTTAAATGAATAATGAATAATGAACACACCATGTTTGATGAAATGCCAAGGTGAATAAAATGAGTTGTAAATCAGGAAATTCATGCCTAATAAATTATGAATATTGCTAGGGCCTATGATAGTGTGTTTTCTTGCTTTCCCTAAATGATATGAATATTACATTGCTCAATCATTGATGTTATATGTGTTGTGAAATTACCCAAATGTCATATTTAAATTTAAATGCAAGTATGTACACGGTTCCCACGAGCACGGCATGCATGACATGATTTATCGAGGTTTTCAAAAACATGGTTAGAGGTGGGACATATCCTACGATATGTTTTACCTCGCTTTTCACAAGAAAACAAGAACCAACATTCCACGAGGGGTCTCCCCTCACTCACAAGTGCATATCATGAAGAAGGGCCTCCCTTCCCTCGCAAGTACATACATATCATGAAGAAGGGTCTCCCTTCCCTCGCAAGTGCATTGCATAAAGAAGGGTCTCCCTTCCCTCTCAAGGCATCTCTCAAGCGCATCTCACAAGGATATCTCACAAGTGTATCTCTCAAGTTACATGATCACAAGCAAGCACGCATGACATACATGACATGACACGTACGACACGCTCGACAAGATCAAGTAAGACAAACACGACAAGCTTTCAAGTACGAAAAGATATTTCAAGCCAAGTCAAGTACACGATGTTTTCAAGAGGTTTTATCGGCTTTCTACGAAATACAAGCATGATTATAAATTGCTTTACTTCCTTGTATGATATGAATTGTTTCCGTCTAACATATATGAATTGCTCTTGATTTATGTATTGCCATTTTTATGCTATGACTATTGGTTAGTATTTGGTACCCGCTGAGTATTCCATGCTCAGCCGTACTTCTTATGTCGGCAGGTTCTGAGGGAGCTACTGCTCCATTTGATGTTTGTGCTCCTGGTCCATGGGTGGAAGAGGAGTACGTCGAGGAGCCTTTGGAGGAACCTCCCGTAGAGGGTTATCATTAGGTGGTGTTAGATTCTGAGTGGATTGGCTGTGGGTGAGCATGAGTGATTATATCCATGTATTTTGGCGGGCATGTTCGCACTTTCTTTATTTTGATTTCTTTGTATTAAACTTGGACCATGTGTATATACTTAGAGGTTGTTAGACTTCCGCTGTGTTTTATAGTTATGTTTCCGCTGTCATCCTCTATTGTATATGCTCTGTGGGTTTTTGCAGGTTGGTTTGTCAAGCAAGTCATGTCAGCCATGATTAGTCGTCCAAAGTTCACTCTAACTCCTAGGGTGGGTTTTGGGTCACGACAAAGGCCTAGTATTTGACTAGGGTTAGGCCTAGGTTTGACCTCGGGTTTGACTAGGGTTAGGCATACGGTTTGCTTAGGTTTGACCTAGGGTTTGACCTAGGGTTTGACTAGGGTTGGCTTAGGTTTGACCTAGGATTCGCTTAAGGCTTAGGGTTTGACTAACCGTGGTTAAGGTGGTTAACCATGATTAGAAAGGGGGTGTGAAAATTAGGAGCTTACAAAGACGTTCTAGGATAAAGGGTTCCCCAGTTGGATGACGGGTAAGCGGGTTATCAGGTTAGGCCTCTATAAGAATCTTCAAGGATTCCAAAACACTTTTAATTTACTTTACATGGGTGCGATATTTTGGCCATGGGACTGCAGGATTTCATTTGTTTTCTGTTACTAGTCTGATGGCTCTGACAGTGAATCAGATTTTGCTACTGACTGGTTTCCGGGTGGAGCGATGCTAGATACTTATTCTTTAACTAGAACTTCGATCAGGATTGTGTCTAATGCTGCTACTTCAGCGAGAATTACAGTCATAGAGCGAGTCATTGGTCGGCTCATGCAACTAAAAAAGAATGTAGCAGCCAAACATGAATATGCATGATTTGCAAAATGTTTGATGGTAACAAGATTTTTCATTGATACATGCTTGTGTTGTACAAGACTGTGTGACACAAGAAAAGAGAAAAATGACTCGATCCTAGGTAGTCCCGTCAGGGATGGCAAAGTCAAGTGACTGGGGCACACCGTTGAAGTCCATAATTTACTATTGGAGGGATTTGATCTCGACCTCCATGTTAGCAATCATCTCAGTAGTATTGAACATTCACGATCCAAACTGGCGAATCCAAGAGGTCATTTCAACTTTTGCATTGTCTAGCTGTTCTTGGTAGAAGTGAAGTTGTGCCTTGATGACGGTTGTTTCTCGGGCATCACCTCTTTGTCTCTTCTGGAGGGACTGGACTGTATGATCAAGCTATTCTATCATCTCCTTGGCGGACTGGAGCTCGAGGTTTCATTCTACTTCCTAGAGCCTGTACGCCTGTTGCTCTTTTCTCAGCTTCTTCTATTTCTCCTAGATTTGGAGTTCTGTTTCTAAGAAGATGTCTCTCCAGGAAACCACCATCTCAGCTATTGGTATGGTTCCTTTAGATGGTGCATAAACTGGTGTCGGTAACTCTCTTAGTCTGGGCATACCAGTTGTAATATCAGGGTTTTCTACCTAAAGCATGTATTCTGGGCTAGTATGTGGTCCAATTATAACCACAAATTCTAGCCACTTGTCTCTATCAGAACTCCGCTTACTGACTGGGTAGTGAAGTCGAACAAATCCTTTCCCAACTCGTTTATCACCAGAATGCGCTGTGGGAGTCCAAACTATTAGAATACCCTGATTGGTACATACGGTGTTGTACCAATAAGACCAGCAAGGATCATGCATCTTCTTCCAGCCGTGACGATGCGAGATAACTTTTTTAGGGTCAATCATTCGTATTTCCATATAATTTGTTCTTTTGTCAGGTTCTGAAGGAGCCGATAGAGGACTTGGACGTCTATGGATACAACTCCTGACTGATGTTGGGAGAATTTTGATAATAGGCTGTATGAACCATGAATGCTGGCAGGTACTGTAATAACTGTAGGCCGGTGATCTACTAGCTATAGGTGCAGTAGGGGTCCAATGGCCTGGAGGACTCCCTTTCTGTGGTCCAGTACACGGTTGAGGCCTTTGAGGAGTTCTGCAAGGATGACAGGTATGACTGTACTCGGGCCACGCATATCCTGGATGATTGCTACAAGTAGTGAGTCAAAAAGACTGACATTTGGGGAAGACCAGCTGGGACATGATTATTAGTGCAAAGGCGTTGAGACTGGGTAGTTCTGATGCTATACGCTTTGTAGCACCCCGGACTTTTTCATCCTTAATGAATAGCACCTTCGTAGCTAATTGGCCATTTTTGTAGTCTAATTAATAAATAAGGAAGAAATTGGAAATTTTGAAATGTCAGAAATGTTCCTTTTCGAAGTACGAACCCAACACAAGTTGAATCGTAAAATCGGACGAACGAGTCAAAAGATATGGCCAAAACAGTCTGGACCTGCAGGCAATCGATCGCTCGGTTATGCACTTGAGGACGAGCTCTGAAGAGGCAATAAGGACGTAGCTCGGAAGGCACTAAGGACGTAGCTCTGATAACGTGCTCTGACAACGTGCTCTGATAAGGCACAGACAACGCATAGACAACATACTCTGATAACGAAGCTCTAACTCTGATAACGTATACGTTGTGCATCCGTTGTGCAACAGACAACAGGTACGTTGTACAGCAAACAACGTGTACGTTGTACAGCTCACAACGGGTACGTTGTACAGCAAACAACGTGTACATTGTACAGCTCACAACGGGTACGTTGTACAGCAAACAACGTGTACGTTGTACAGCTCACGACGGGCACGTTGTACATAAGACAACGGACAACGAGCTCAACACTATGCACAACACAACGTGACAACGGGTTCGACACCCTTCACAGCACAACGTGTTTGGCACTATTAACAGCACAACGTGTTCATGCACAACACAACGTGACAACGGGTTCGGCACCCTTCACAGCACAACGTGTTCATGCACAACACAACGTGACAACGGGTTCGGCACCCTTCACAGCACAACGTGTTCGGCACTATTCACAGCACGACGTGTTCAGCACTATTCACAGCACAACGTGTTCGGCACTATTCACAGCACAATGTGTTCGGCACTATTCACAGCACAACGTGTTTGGCACTATTCACAGCACAACGTGTTCGGCACTATTCACAGCACAACGTGTTTGGCACTATTCACAGCTCGACGTGTTCAACACTCGTGTTTTTGCAGAAATTTCGGTAAGGGTATTATGGTCTTTTGGTCGGTTCACTCTTACCTTAAGAGTTTAACCCGAGCCTTTAGGGCTCATTCTCAACACTTAGAGGATTTGGGGGATTAGAAGAGAGGAGAAAGGGTTTCCTAAGCTAGGGTTTTGCTTTTGGAGAAGAATCAAAGGGGTTTTGAGACCCTAGATCACTTCAAGTCCGGTTTTTCTCCAAGATCACGGCTCAAGCACTCGTGGAGAGCGTTCTCCAAGCTAGGGCAGCAACCCAAGCACGTTTTTGAAAGGGGTTTCTTCCCCAACTCAAGTCTCCTTCAAGCAAAGGTGTTCTTCTTTCAAGTTGGAGCTTCAATCAAGGTTTCTACCAAGGATCAAGCCTTGATCTAAGGTTAGTACACCCTACTAACTTACCCTAGCAAAGATCTAGGTTTTCTATATAAAAATGTGATTCCTTATATTATGTTTTCCTCCTTATGAAATGTGTTATCCCCCATTAAATATAAACAAGATAATGGAAAAGGTGTGGATGTGTGGATGGAATGTTGGATGTGGCGATTGGATGCCGAGATGTATGTTGTGTGATGTGTGTGATGGAAATGGTGGATGGGTATTTTACCAATAATGAACTTACCTTGATGTTTGGATGGAAAATATGCGCTAAAAAGAACAAGATGAATTATTAAGATACATTGCATGTGTTGTGTTTGACAAAATGCCTAAACTATGAATAAACGACTTAGATGAAGAAAATGGAAATAGGTTTTATGCATGTGTTCTTATAGACGATGAATTGATCCAATGTCATGTGAATTACTTAAGTTACCTATGCTAATATTATGAATTGATTGTAATGCCATATCTCTTTTGTTAAGCGCATTCCCACGATTGCTATTATTGGCATGCACATGAGCATGCATGATAGCATGAACCGAGATTTCAAGAGCATGTGCATATAATAAACAACAAGACAATATTGCATGTCAAGGAGGTTGGTAGCCCAGGGAGAATTCGGGTACTAACCTCTGGCTCACAAGTGCATTTCATAACAAGGAGGTTGGTAGCCCAGGGAGATTCGGGTACTAGCCTCTGGCTCACAAGTGCATTTCATAACAAGGAGGTTGGTAGCCCAGGGACATTCGGGTGCTAGCCTCTGGCTCACAAGTGCATTTCATAACAAGGAGGTTGGTAGCCCAGGGACATTTGGGTGCTAGTGTCACGCCCCAAAATACCCCCTAGGAGTTAAGAGATACTTTAGAGGTGACTACGTGTACCTGCCAAACCATCCTGTAATGCAAGAGGCTAAACATAACATAATACAATGATAATCAGAGCGCGGAACTAAACATAAGTGCGAAAGCATAAGCCAACTTTTTCTTTTCTTCTATTACTCCATATAGTATTCCAAGTTAACATATACTAAATACAATCAAAGTAAAGGTGGACATGCCCACCTATCAAAATACAAAAAGGAACTTTCTACACTGTCCTCTCAACAGTAGTCGAGGTATGGCCACACATCCAAGTCCCCATCCTCTTGAGACTGCCATGGGATAGGTGGCTCCCTCTCCTCTACGTACTCCTCCTCGACCCAAGGCTCGGGGTCGAGGACATCCACAGTACCTGCCGACATAAAAGTACGGCTGAGCATGGAATACTCAGCGAGTACAAACTACTAGCTAACCATAACAATAGCGAAAGCATAACAACAGTGAGCAATACAAGATATTAATTTAAAGCAATAGTGAAAGCATAAGATACATAGCCATATCTTGACATGCGTGTATGAATGCAAAAACCTCGGTAAAACTCATGTCTCGGAAACCCTTTTCGTGTCTCGGTCAGATCATGTGCGTGTATCGTGTCTTGTCTTGTACTTCATGTCTTGATTTGTTCTTGACTTGTATACTTGTGAGCCAGAGGCTAGCACCCTTCCTTGGGCTACCAACCTCCTTGTCATGTTCTCTCTTGCATTTCACTTGTGAGCCAGAGGCTAGCACCCTTCCTGGGGCTACCAACCTCCTTGTCATGTTCTTATTCCGTTTCTCTTGTGAGCCAGAGGCTAGCACCCTTCCTGGGGCTACCAACCTCCTTGTCATGTTCTTGTTCCATTTCTCTTGTGAGCCAGAGGCTAGCACCCTTCCTGGGGCTACCAACCTCCTTGTCATGTTCTTGATTCATTTCACTTGTGAGCCAGAGGCTAGCACCCTTCCTGGGGCTACCAACCTCCTTGTCCTGTTCTTGATTCATTTCTCTTGTGAGCCAGAGGCTAGCACCCTTCCTTGGGCTACCAACCTCCTTGTCATGTTCTTGATTCATCATATACAAATACAATCTTGGAAAACCCGGTTTCATGCATGCATGCGTGCTTGTGTGCTTGTCAATGGTGGTAATCATGATGACATACTTAAAAGGGGCGGATCACATGACTATGGCATTTCAATCCTTAACATAGTGGTATGAAAATTTAGGCAACATATAGCACATTTGAGCAATTTATCATTTCTAAGAACATTTACACAATTTCTATTTCCATTTTCTTCATTAATTCCATTTATCCCTTGTTTAGTCATTTTATCAAACACCCGGTGGGCCACATTTCTTAGTCCTTCCATTTCCCTTATTTAGTGCGTATTTTTCATCAAGACATCAAGGTACATTTGTTATTTGTAAAGTGCCCATCTTCCATTTTCCATTTCACACATCACACAACATCCATACGGCATCCAATCGCCTCAATCGACATCCCATCCACACATCCATACCTTTTTCTTATCTTGTTTATATTTAGTGGAGATGATACATTTTATAAGGAAGTAAACATACTACCAAGAGTCACATTTCACAATAGAAAATCTAGACTATTGCTAAAGAAAGTTAGTAGAGTGTACTAACCTTGAATCAAGGCTTGATCCTTAGTAGAAACCTTGATTGAAGCTCCAACTTGCAAGAAGAAAGATCCTTGCTTGAAGAAGGCTTAGTGTGGGGAAAACAACCTTGAAGTTGCCGTAGAAAACGCTGCCCTACCTTGGAGAAGGAGTCCCACACGAACTTGAGGTTGGATTTTCTAAATCCAAGCTTTTAGGGATGCTCTTGGGGTGCTTAAACCATTGATCTTACTCTCAAATGGAAAGGGGGTTTTGGAACCCTAGTTTCTTCTCCCTCTCTCTCAAATATCCCTAAGTGTTGTAAGTGAGGCCTCAAAGGGTCGAGCAAACCCTTATGGGTAAGGGTTTAACACCCAAAAGACGAAAAAGCCCTTAATGAAAATTCTGAAAAACACGAAGACCGAGCGATCGGTGGTTATGACCGATCGATCGGTTGCCTACCGAGCGATCGGTGTTTATGACCGATCGACCGGTCAAAAACTCACTCTCTGGAAAATTTCCCCATACAAAATTTCTGACCGTGCGATAGCTACCGATCGATCGGTTATGGACCGATCGATCGCTGACTGGACCGAGCGATCGGTCTTCTGTATGTCTGGACTGTTTTGACCATATCTTTTGACTCGCTCGTCGGATTTTGACGATTCAACTTGCGTTGGGTTCGTCTTTCGAAAACGAACATTTCTGACGTTTCGGAATTTCCGATTTCTCCCTTATTTGTTAATTTGACTACAAAAACGGCCAATTAGCTACGAAGGTGCCATTCATTAAAGATGAAAAAGTCCGGGGTGCTACATTCTCCCCCCCTTACAAAAATTTCGTCCCCGAAATTTGGACAATGCGTGCTTTACAATTTAAACAACTTAGCATAACAATTCGAAACAAAATTACAAGTTATACCCAAAATCATTCAAACAACTCGGGGTACTTCGCCTTGACTTCGGCCTCACGTTCCCATGTAGCCTCTTCTCGAGCGTGATGTTGCCATTGCACGAGAACCAGCGGAATAGTCTTGTTGCGAAGTACTTGGTCTCTTCGATCCAAAATATGAACCGGCTTCTCAACCAAAGTGAGATCCTCTCGAATCTCAACCGGATCAAGCTCGATGACGTGAGAAGGATCCGGGATGTACTTCCGAAGCTGGGAGATATGAAACACGTTGTGGACCGCCGCCATGTGAGCGGGCAAAGCAACACGGTAAGCCACCTCGCCAACTCGAGTAATGATCTCGAATGGACCCACATATCTCGGGCTAAGCTTGCCTCTCTTCCCGAATCGCATAACACCTTTGGTCGGTGAAATCCTTACAAACACAAAATCACCGACTCGGAATTCAAGATCCCTCCTTCGGTTGTCGGCATAGCTTTTCTGTCTATCTTGTGCGGTCTTCAACCTCTCCCGGATAAGCTTGACCCTATCCGCGGTTTGTTCAATCAACTCGGGGCCCAAAATCTTTCTTTCTCCCACTTCATCCCAATACAACGGGGATCTGCAACTCCTTCCGTACAAAGCCTCGAAAGGCGCCATTTGTATGCTTTCTTGATAACTATTGTTGTAAGCGAATTCCACCAAAGGTAGGTGATCTTCCCAACTTCCCTTGAAGTCTAGCATACATGCTCGGAGCATATCTTCAATAACCTGATTCACCCTCTCGGTTTGCCCGTCGGTCTGTGGGTGGAAAGCTGTGCTAAAGTCTAATCGGGAGCCCATTGCACCTTGAAAACTTTTCCAAAACCTGGATGTGAATCTTGGATCTCTATCCGACATAATACTCACTGGCACCCCATGCAATCGGACTATTTCTTTGATGTATAGCTCCGCTAACTGGTTGGAGTTGAATGTAGTCCGGTATGGTAAGAAATGAGCGGACTTCGTGAGTCTATCAATAACTACCCATATAGCATCGGTCTTCTTGACCGTCTTCGGCAATCCCACGATGAAGTCCATAGAGATATGTTCCCATTTCCACTCGGGAATAGGGAGAGACTGCAAAAGACCCGCTGGTCTCAAATGCTCTGCTTTCACCTGTTGGCATACCAAACACCGTGCCACATACTCCGCAACCTCCCTCTTCATGTTTCGCCACCAAAAGTGACTCTTGAGGTTCTGGTACATCTTTGTCCCCCCGGGATGCACTGTATACTTAGACCGGTGAGCTTCGTCCATAATCTCTCTCCGAAGGTCTGCATTGGCTGGGACACAAAGCCTTCCCTTGAATGTAATAGCACCTCGGCTAGTGAGAGAGAAGTCCGTACTACCCTTGGCCACTTCCTTATCCCGGAAAGCCAACAAGTCAGTGTCTGTGGCTTGATACTCCTGGATCAAGTCTATAAGGTACGGCCGAACTGTAACATTTGCCAAAACCGGACTGCGGACAGAATCGTTCACACTGATGTCTAGATTTGCCAAATCGTCTAACAGTCTCCATTCCCGCACCAACATGTGAGCCAACAACCCCGATGGTTTCCTACTCAGAGCGTCTGCCACCACATTTGCTTTTCCCGGGTGATATTGGATAGTGCACTCGTAGTCCTTTAAGAACTCAATCCAACGCCGTTGTCGTAAGTTTAACTCTTTTTGGGAAAAGAGATACTTGAGGCTCTTGTGGTCCGTGTACACATAGAACTCCACCCCGTACAGATAATGTCGCCAAATTTTAAGTGCAAACACGACCGCCGCAAGCTCCAAGTCGTGAGTGGGGTAGTTCTTTTCATGCTCTTTCAACTGCCTTGATGCATAGGCAATGACCTTCTTGTGTTGCATTAGGACACACCCGAGTCCAACATGCGAGGCATCGCTGTACACCTCATACCCAAAAGGTCCAGATGGCACAGTAAGGACAGGGGCTGTGGTGAGGCGTTTCTTCAACTCTTGGAAACTTACTTCACATCGGTCACTCCAACTAAACTTTGCATTTTTCCTTGTCAAGTAGGTGAGAGGTGCAGCCAAACTGGAGAATCCCTCCACAAATCTCCGGTAGTAGCCTGCCAATCCGAGGAAACTACGTATCTCCGTGACGCTCTTGGGCCTCTCCCAACTCATGACTGCCTCAACCTTGGCTGGATCTACAGAAATACCCTCGGCTGACACCACGTGTCCAAGAAATGCGACTTTCTCTAACCAGAACTCGCACTTACTCAATTTGGCATATAGCCTATGCTCTCTCAACATCTCCAGAGCGAGGCGGAGGTCTCGTGCGTGATCTTCCCGTGTCTGGGAATACACCAAAATGTCATCAATGAATGCAATCACGCATCGATCCAAGTAAGATCGGAACACCCGGTTCATCAAATCCATGAATGCCGCCGGTGCATTCGTCAGCCCAAAAGGCATGACAAGGAACTCGTAATGCCCATACCGAGTCCTAAAAGCCGTCTTCGGAACATCTTCCGCCTTGATCCTTAATTGGTGATACCCCGATCTAAGATCAATTTTGGAGAAGAATCTCGCTCCCTTCAGTTGGTCAAACAAGTCGTCTATCCTTGGCAAGGGATAACGATTCTTGATAGTTACCTTGTTCAACTGACGGTAGTCTATACACATCCTCATAGACCCATCCTTCTTCTTCACAAAGAGAACCGGAGCTCCCCACGGAGAGACACTTGGTTGGATGAAACCAAGTTGTTGTAACTCCTCAATCTGCTTCTTTAATTCTTCAAGCTCTATAGGGGCCATTCTATATGGTGCCCTTGAAATCGGAGCGGTACCCGGAGCAAGCTCTATAGCGAATTCAATCTCTCTATCAGGAGGTAATCCGGGAAGTTCTTCCGGGAACACATCTAAGAACTCACTCACAACTGGAATAGCCGATGAG
Organism: Tetracentron sinense; assembly: GCA_015143295.1. Lineage (NCBI taxonomy): Eukaryota > Viridiplantae > Streptophyta > Magnoliopsida > Trochodendrales > Trochodendraceae > Tetracentron > Tetracentron sinense. The sequence continues at coordinate 23,050,025 of CM026569.1, read as the reverse complement.
TTTTGAGCTTCTGGGTGTGCTATACTCAAGGCTGCGAGGCGAGCAATGTCCCTCTCTCTTAATCCTCGGAAGTGAAAAGGCTTACCCCCTTCCGGCTTGAAATTCACCATCTTTTCAAAACACGCAACATGCCCGTGATGGCTTGCCAACCAATCCATACCAAGAATGACGTCAAAGTCTAAATCTTGGAAATCCAAAATGATAAGATCGGCCACTAGTTCATTCTCCCCTACTTGAACCACACAATCTCTGAATATCTTGTTCGTGTCAACTGACTTACCGAGTGGAGTTGAAATGGTCAACTCCCGCTCTAACGGAATAGCCTCAGTCAAAAATCCCTTCGCGAAACTAGGTGACACAAAGGAGTGAGTGGATCCTGTGTCGATCAACACTCGGGCGAGACATTCGTTCACTAATAAAGCGCCTGTGCGATTAAGTGACTACTATTAGTAGATTTCAAACAACAAGCATCATACATAGGTAACCCTTAGTATAGAAACTCACAAAGCAAACTATAGAAATTTTACACAATTTAAATTCTAGAATTCGTGCGTACCTTGCACGACATCGTCGGATGCACGTGCGTCTCTCTCGGATAAGGCAAAGACTCGGCCCTGTGTGGCTGGGCGAGGAGGCCGGGTAGACTGTGAGGCCCTCGAAGCCTGAGAAGAGCTAGGCTGAGATGTCTGCCTAATCGGGGGCCTGCTTCCCGAAGACTGAGCTGGCAATAGACGTCGGGGACAATCTCTAATCATGTGGCCCTGGTCGCCACAATGAAAACAGCCTCCTGTAGCCTTCCGACATTCCCCTGCTGGATGCCTCCTTCCACAAAGGGTGCAGACATCATGTGAATAAGTGGGAGGAGTATAACCCGTAGCCTGAGTCACTGCGGGGCGAGGAGCATACGAGGTAGCCGGGCGAAAAGCCGGTGGAGTAAAAGGGCGGAGAGCCTGTGGTGCCGAGTACATCCTCTGTGACTGAGCCGGCCCTGCGAACTGATAAGACATAGTCCTAGCTCTCTTCTCCCCTGAACTACTAGACTGTCCCTTCTCTATTCCTCTTCTCTTAAAGAACTCTTCGGAATTAGACTCGGCTAACAACGCTTTGTCCACAACTTCTGAATATGTCTCATGTCGGAACATTGAGACACGATCCTTTAGGTAGGCCTTCAACCCCCTCTCAAATTTCCGGGCCTTCATAGCCTCGGTAGCTATCATGTGTGGAGCAAATCGAGATAGCTCTGAGAACTTGGCTTCGTAAGCCGCTACAGACATATTACCTTGCTCCAAGGTAATAAATTCAATTTCTTTCTTTTCTTTCATCCCAACCGGAAAGTATTTCTTGTGGAAAACGTCCAAGAATTCTCCCCATGTCCATTCTTGGCCTTGCCGGGTCAACTCTCGGGTCCGAAGTGCAGACTTCCACCAATGGTCGGCCTCGCCTTCAAGCATAAAGGCAGCCCATGTGACCCTCTCTACTTCCGTAGGTGCCAAAACCGAGAATATCTTCTCAAGTTGCCGAATCCAACCCTCGGCAACAAGTGGATCAATGCTTCCACAAAAAGTTGGAGGCCTCATCCTCCGGAAAGCTTCTATCCCGGCTTGGGCTCGGTTAGGAGGAGCCGGTATAAGTGCCGCATTAGGCGGAGTGGCCGGTTGCCTTGCCGCCAACATAGCCAAAGTCTCGGCTATGGATGCGAATGCTTGGGCAAAGTCGGGTTGATCATCACCCGATGGAGCATCACCTCCATTACCCCTCGTGTTGTACCCGCGACCCCGGGTATTGCGTCTCATGATTTCTCCTGAGAACGACAATACAACATGAGTCTAACTTGGATACGCATTTAGTACAATTTCGCAATTCACTTAATACATATTCATCAAGCACATTTAATAAGTACAACACAAATAGTGTACACACGGTATATAACACAATAGCATAACATACAATCCGTGTTTCTAGCGTAGGACTCTATGTTCGGTTGAAGTTCAACCCATTTTGACTAAGACTAACTTGTTAGTCTATACTTGGAATACAACTCTCTAAGGTGATTCTAATACCTTGTTCAATCATCTAAGTGACCCTAGGGACTCAAATGCCTAGAGCTTTGATACCACTTCTGTCACGCCCCAAAATACCCCCTAGGAGTTAAGAGATACTTTAGAGGTGACTACGTGTACCTGCCAAACCATCCTGTAATGCAAGAGGCTAAACATAACATAATACAATGATAATCAGAGCGCGGAACTAAACATAAGTGCGAAAGCATAAGCCAACTTTTCTTTTCTTCTATTACTCCATATAGTATTCCAAGTTAACATATACTAAATACAATCAAAGTAAAGGTGGACATGCCCACCTATCAAAATACAAAAAGGAACTTTCTACACTGTCCTCTCAACAGTAGTCGAGGTATGGCCACACATCCAAGTCCCCATCCTCTTGAGACTGCCATGGGATAGGTGGCTCCCTCTCCTCTACGTACTCCTCCTCGACCCAAGGCTCGGGGTCGAGGACATCCACAGTACCTGCCGACATAAAAGTACGGCTGAGCATGGAATACTCAGCGAGTACAAACTACTAGCTAACCATAACAATAGCGAAAGCATAACAACAGTGAGCAATACAAGATATTAATTTAAAGCAATAGTGAAAGCATAAGATACATAGCCATATCTTGACATGCGTGTATGAATGCAAAAACCTCGGTAAAACTCATGTCTCGGAAACCCTTTTCGTGTCTCGGTCAGATCATGTGCGTGTATCGTGTCTTGTCTTGTACTTCATGTCTTGATTTGTTCTTGACTTGTATACTTGTGAGCCAGAGGCTAGCACCCTTCCTTGGGCTACCAACCTCCTTGTCATGTTCTCTCTTGCATTTCACTTGTGAGCCAGAGGCTAGCACCCTTCCTGGGGCTACCAACCTCCTTGTCATGTTCTTATTCCGTTTCTCTTGTGAGCCAGAGGCTAGCACCCTTCCTGGGGCTACCAACCTCCTTGTCATGTTCTTGTTCCATTTCTCTTGTGAGCCAGAGGCTAGCACCCTTCCTGGGGCTACCAACCTCCTTGTCATGTTCTTGATTCATTTCACTTGTGAGCCAGAGGCTAGCACCCTTCCTGGGGCTACCAACCTCCTTGTCCTGTTCTTGATTCATTTCTCTTGTGAGCCAGAGGCTAGCACCCTTCCTTGGGCTACCAACCTCCTTGTCATGTTCTTGATTCATCATATACAAATACAATCTTGGAAAACCCGGTTTCATGCATGCATGCGTGCTTGTGTGCTTGTCAATGGTGGTAATCATGATGACATACTTAAAAGGGGCGGATCACATGACTATGGCATTTCAATCCTTAACATAGTGGTATGAAAATTTAGGCAACATATAGCACATTTGAGCAATTTATCATTTCTAAGAACATTTACACAATTTCTATTTCCATTTTCTTCATTAATTCCATTTATCCCTTGTTTAGTCATTTTATCAAACACCCGGTGGGCCACATTTCTTAGTCCTTCCATTTCCCTTATTTAGTGCGTATTTTTCATCAAGACATCAAGGTACATTTGTTATTTGTAAAGTGCCCATCTTCCATTTTCCATTTCACACATCACACAACATCCATACGGCATCCAATCGCCTCAATCGACATCCCATCCACACATCCATACCTTTTTCTTATCTTGTTTATATTTAGTGGAGATGATACATTTTATAAGGAAGTAAACATACTACCAAGAGTCACATTTCACAATAGAAAATCTAGACTATTGCTAAAGAAAGTTAGTAGAGTGTACTAACCTTGAATCAAGGCTTGATCCTTAGTAGAAACCTTGATTGAAGCTCCAACTTGCAAGAAGAAAGATCCTTGCTTGAAGAAGGCTTAGTGTGGGGAAAACAACCTTGAAGTTGCCGTAGAAAACGCTGCCCTACCTTGGAGAAGGAGTCCCACACGAACTTGAGGTTGGATTTTCTAAATCCAAGCTTTTAGGGATGCTCTTGGGGTGCTTAAACCATTGATCTTACTCTCAAATGGAAAGGGGGTTTTGGAACCCTAGTTTCTTCTCCCTCTCTCTCAAATATCCCTAAGTGTTGTAAGTGAGGCCTCAAAGGGTCGAGCAAACCCTTATGGGTAAGGGTTTAACACCCAAAAGACGAAAAAGCCCTTAATGAAAATTCTGAAAAACACGAAGACCGAGCGATCGGTGGTTATGACCGATCGATCGGTTGCCTACCGAGCGATCGGTGTTTATGACCGATCGACCGGTCAAAAACTCACTCTCTGGAAAATTTCCCCATACAAAATTTCTGACCGTGCGATAGCTACCGATCGATCGGTTATGGACCGATCGATCGCTGACTGGACCGAGCGATCGGTCTTCTGTATGTCTGGACTGTTTTGACCATATCTTTTGACTCGCTCGTCGGATTTTGACGATTCAACTTGCGTTGGGTTCGTCTTTCGAAAACGAACATTTCTGACGTTTCGGAATTTCCGATTTCTCCCTTATTTGTTAATTTGACTACAAAAACGGCCAATTAGCTACGAAGGTGCCATTCATTAAAGATGAAAAAGTCCGGGGTGCTACAGCTAGCCTCTGGCTCACAAGTGCATTGTATATCAAGGAGGTTGGCAGCCCAGGGAGATTCGGGTGCTAGCCTCTGGCTCACAAGTTACAAGATGAAAGTTTACAAGATGATGATCATGCATGCACGCATACATGATTTCTACGAGGCATACCGGGACATGACATGGGTTTTCAAGCATGAGTTTTATCGGCGTTTTCGCATTCATGTACGCACGTCAGGATGCTTGTATTGTATCATGCCTTATACTGTTTCTTTTGTGATGTTTCTATTACTGCTTGTATGATATTACTATTGTGTGTTTTTATTATTGTTATGGTCTGCTAGTAGCTTGTACTCGCTGAGTATTCCATGCTCAGCCGTACTTTAATGTCGGCAGGTACTGAGGGAGCCCTCGACCCGGAGCCTTGGGTCGAGGAAGAGTATATAGAGGAGAGAGAGCCGGCTATTCCATTACAGTCTCAGGCGGACCGAGACCTCGATGTGTGGCCATACCTCGACTACTGTTGAGGGGAGAGTATGAGAGGGTCTTGTGTATTTTGATATTTTGATTGGTGGGCCTGTCCACCTTAGACTTAGACATGTCTTGTATTTATGTTAACTTGGAATACTATTTTGGATCATTAGAAGAAATGAAAATTTGTTTACGCTTCCGCATATATGTTAGCTTCCGCGCTCTGATTATCGTTGTTAGTACTGTATTTTATCTTGTGCATTACAGGATGGTTTGATAGGTACGTAGTGTGACACCTAAAATATCCCTAAACTCCTAGGGGGTATTTCGGGGCGTTACAGAGTGGTATCAAAGCCCTAGGCATTAGAGTCCCTAGGGTCACTTGGACGATTGAACAAGGTATTAGAATCACCTTAGAGAGTTGTATTCCAAGTATAGACTAACAAGTTAGTCTTAGTCAAAATGGGTTGAACTTCAGCCGAACATAGAGTCCTACGCTAGGAACACGGATTGTATGTTATGCTATTGTGTTATATACCATGTGTACATTATTTGTGTTGTACTTATTAAATATGCTTGATGAATATGTATTGAGTGAATTGTGAAATTTGTACTAAATGCGTATCCAAGTTAGACTCATGTTGTATTGTCGTTCTCAGGAGAAATCATGAGACTCAATACCCGGGGTCGCGGGTACAACACGAGGGGTAATGGAGGTGATGCTCCATCGGGTGATGATCAACCCGACTTTGCCCAAGCATTCACATCCATAGCCGAGACTTTGGCTATGTTGGCGGCAAGGCAACCGGTCACTCCGCCTAATGCGGCACTTATACCGGCTCCTCCTAACCGAGCCCAAGCCGGGATAGAAGCTTTTCGGAGGATGAGGCCTCCAACTTTTTGTGGAAGCATTGATCCACTTGTCGCCGAGGGTTGGATTCGGCAACTCGAGAAGATATTCTCGGTATTGGCACCTACGGGAGTAGAAAGGGTCACTTGGGCCACCTTTATGTTTGAAGGCGAGGCCGACCATTGGTGGAAATCCGCACTTTGGACCCGAGAGTTGACCCGGCAAGGTCAAGATTGGACTTGGGAGAAATTCTTGGAAGCTTTCAACAAGAAATACTTTCCGGTCGGAATGAGAGAGAAAATGGAAGTGGAATTTATTACCTTGGAGCAAGGTAATATGTCCGTAGCGGCTTATGAAGCCAAATTTTCAGAGCTATCTCGATTTGCTCCACACATGATAGCTACCGAGGCTATGAAGACCTAGAAATTCGAGAGGGGGTTGAAGGCCTACCTCAAGGATCGTGTCTCAATGTTCCGACATGAGACATATTCAGAAGTTGTGGACAAGGCATTGTTGGCCGAGTCGAACTCCGAGGAGTTCTTCAAGAGAAGAGGAATGGAGAAGGGACAGTCGAGTAGTTCGGGGGAGAAAAGAGCGAGGACTACTTTGTATCAGTCCGCAGGGCCGGCTCAGTCACAGAGGATATATTCGGCACCGCAGGCTCCCCGCCCTTTTGCTCCACTGGCTTTTGCCCAGACTTCTCGCCCCGCAGTGACACAGGCTACGGGATATGCTCCTCCCACCTATTTGCACGACATATGCGCCCTTTGTGGAAGGAGGCACCCAGCGGGAGAATGCCGAAGGGTTACTGGAAGTTGCTTCCATTGTGGTGACCATGGCCACATGGTTAGAGATTGTCCCCGACGTCAAGTGCCAGCTCAGTCTTCAGGGAGCAGACCCCCGATGAGGCAGACATCTCAGCCTAGCTCTTCTCAGGCTTCGAGGGCCTCACAGTCTACACGGCCTCCTCGCCCAGCCACCCAGGGTCGAGTTTTTGCTCTATCGGAGAGAGACGCACGTGCATCCGATGATGTCGTGCAAGGTACGCGAGAATTTTGAGTTTAAGTGTATAAAATTTCTATGGTTTGTTATGTGGTTATTTATACTAAGGGTTACCTATGTATGATGCTTGTTATTGTTTGAAATCTACTGATATTAGTTACTTAATCGCACAGGCGCTTTATTAGTGAACGAGTGTCTCGCTCGAGTGTTGATAGACACAGGATCTACTCACTCTTTTGTCTCACCAAGTTTTGCAAAGGGCTTTTTGACTGAGGTTACTCCGTTGGAGTGGGAGTTGACCATTGCAACTCCACTCGGCAAGTCAGTTAATACGGACAAGATATGTAGGGATAGTGTGGTTCAAGTGGGGGAGAATGAACTATTAGCCGATCTTATCGTCCTGGATTTCCAAGACTTAGATTTTGACGTCATCCTAGGGATGGATTGGTTGTCAAACCATCACGGGAATGTTGCGTGTTTTGAAAAGATGGTGAATTTCAAGCCGGAAGGGGGTAAGCCTTTTCACTTCCGAGGATTTAGAGAGAGGGACATTGCTTGCCTCGCAGCCTTGAGTATAGCAAACCCAGAAGCACAAAACTCCTCGGCCATTCCGGTCGTGAGTGAGTTCTTGGACGTGTTTCCGGAGGAACTTCCCGGGTTACCTCCGAATCGGGAGATTGAGTTCGCTATAGAGCTTACTCCGGGCACCGCCCCGATTTCAAGAGCCCCATATAGAATGGCCCCGATAGAGCTTAAAGAATTGAAGAAGCAAATTGAGGAGTTACAACAACTTGGTTTCATCCAACCAAGTGTGTCACCGTGGGGAGCTCTGGTCCTTTTTGTAAAGAAGAAAGATGGGTCGATGAGAATGTGTATAGACTACCGTCAGTTGAACAAGGTAACTATCAAGAATCGTTATCCCTTGCCAAGGATCGATGACTTGTTCGACCAACTAAAGGGAGCGAGATTCTTCTCCAAAATTGATCTTAGATCGGGGTATCATCAATTAAGGGTCAAGGCGGAAGATGTTCCGAAGACGGCTTTCAAAACTCGGTATGGGCATTACGAGTTCCTTGTCATGCCTTTTGGGCTGACGAATGCACCAGCGGCATTCATGGATTTGATGAACCGGGTGTTCCGATCTTACTTGGATCGATGCGTGATTGTATTCATTAATGAAATTTTGGTGTATTCCCAGACACGGGAAGATCACGCACGAGACCTCCGCCTTGCTCTGGAGATGTTGAGAGAGCATAGGCTATATGCCAAATTGAGTAAGTGCGAGTTCTGGTTAGAGAAGGTCGCATTTTTTGGACACGTGGTGTCGGCCGAGGGCATTTCTGTAGATCCAGCCAAGGTTGAGGCAGTCATGAGTTGGGAGAGGCCCAAGAGCGTCACGGAGATACGTAGTTTCCTCGGATTGGCAGGCTACTACCGGAGATTTGTGGAGGGATTCTCCAGTTTGGCTGCACCTCTCACCTACTTGACAATGAAAAATGCAAAGTTCAGTTGGAGTGACCGATGTGAAGTAAGTTTCCAAGAGTTGAAGAAACGCCTCACCACAGCCCCTGTCCTTACTGTGCCATCTAGACCTTTTGGGTATGAGGTGTATAGTGATGCCTCGCACGTCGGACTCGGGTGTGTCCTAATGCAACACAAGAAAGTCATTGCCTATGCATCAAGGCAGTTGAAAGAGCATGAAAAGAACTACCCCACTCACGACTTGGAGCTTGCGGCGGTCGTGTTTGCACTCAAAATTTGGCTACATTATCTGTACGGGGTGGAGTTCTATGTGTACACGGACCACAAGAGCCTCAAGTACCTCTTTTCCCAAAAAGAGCTCAATTTGCGACAACGCCGTTGGATTGAGTTCTTAAAGGACTACGAGTGCACTATCCAATATCACCCGGGAAAAGCAAATGTGGTGGCAGACGCTCTGAGTAGGAAACCATCGGGGTTGTTGGCTCACATGTTGGTGCGGGAATGGAGACTGTTAGACGATTTGGCAAATCTAGACATCAGTGTGAATAATTCTATCCGCAGTCCGGTTTTGGCAAATGTTACAGTTCGGCCGTACCTTATAGACTTGATCCAGGAGTATCAAGCCACAAACACTGACTTGTTGGCTTTCCGGGATAAGGAAGTGGCCAAGGGTAGTACGGACTTCTCTCTCACTAGCCGAGGTGCTATTACATTCAAGGGAAGGCTTTGTGTCCCAGCCAATGCAGACCTTCGGAGAGAGATTATGGACGAAGCTCACCAGTCTAAGTATACAGTGCATCCCGGGGGGACAAAGATGTATCGGAACCTCAAGAGTCACTTTTGGTGCAAAACATGAAGAGGGAAGTTGCGGAGTATGTGGCACGGTGTTTGGTGTGCCAACAGGTGAAAGCAGAGCACTTGAGACCGGCGGGTCTTTTGCAGTCTCTCCCTATTCCCGAGTGGAAATGGGAACATATCTCTATGGACTTCATCGTGGGGTTGCCGAAGACGGTTAGGAAGACCGATACTATATGGGTAGTTGTTGATAGACTCACAAAGTCCGCTCATTTCTTACCGTACCGGACTACATTCAACTCCAATCAGTTAGCGGAGCTATACATCAAGGAAATAGTCCGATTACACGGGGTGCCAGTGAGTATTGTGTCGGATAGAGACCCAAGATTCACATCCAGGTTTTGGAAAAGTTTTCAAGGTGCAATGGGCTCCCGGTTAGACTTTAGCACAGCTTTCCACCCACAGACCGACGGGCAAACCGAGAGGGTGAATCAGGTTATTGAAGATATGCTCCGAGCATGTATGCTAGACTTCAAGGGAAGTTGGAAAGATCACCTACCTTTGGTGGAATTCGCTTACAACAATAGTTATCAAGAAAGCATACAAATGGCGCCTTTCGAGGCTTTGTACGGAAAGAGTTGTAGATCCCCGTTGTGTTGGGATGAAGTGGGAGAAAGAAAGATTTTGGGCCCCGAGTTAATTGAACAAACTGCGGATAGGGTCAAGCTTATCCGGGAGAGGTTAAAGACCGCACAAGATAGACAGAAAAGCTATGCCGACAACCGAAGGAGGGATCTTGAATTCCGAGTCAGTGATTTTGTGTTTGTAAGGATTTCACCGACCAAAGGTGTTATGCGATTCGGGAAGAGAGGCAAGCTTAGCCCGAGATATGTGGGTCAGTTCGAGATCATTGCTCGAGTTGGTGAGGTAGCTTACCGGGTTGCTTTACCCGCTCATATGGCGGCGGTCCACAACGTGTTTCACATCTCCATGCTCCGGAAGTATATCCCGGATTCTTCACATGTCGTCGAACTTGATACGATAGAGATCCGAGAGGACCTCACGTTGGTTGAGAAGCTTATTCACATATTGGATCAAAGAGAGCAAGTGCTTCACAACAAGACTATACCGCTAGTCCTAGTGCAATGACAACATCACGCGAGAGAAGAAGCCACGTGGGAGCGTGAAGCCGAAGTCAAAGCAAAGTATCCTAAGTTGTTTGAATAGGTTTGTCTATATGGCTTGTGATTTTGCTTTGGTTTTGTACATGTATGTATCGTCCAAATTTCGGGGACGAAATTTTTGTAAGGGGGGAGAATGTAGCACCCCAGACTTTTTCATCTTTAATGAATAGCACCTTCGTAGCTAATTGGCCGTTTTTGTAGTCTAATTAATAAATAGGGAAGAAATTGGAAATTCCGAAACGTTAGAAATGTTCCTTTTCGAAGTACGAACCCAACGCAAGTTGAATCGTCAAAATCGGACGAACGAGTCAAAAGATATGGCCAAAACAGTCTGGACCTACAGGCAATCGATCGCTCGGTTATGCACTTGAGGACGAGCTCTGGAGAGGCACTAAGGACGTAGCTCGGAAGGCACTAAGGACGTAGCTCTGATAACGTGCTCTGACAACGTGCTCTGATAAGGCACAGACAACGCATAGACAACGTACTCTAATAACGTAGCTCTAGCTCTGATAACGTATACGTTGTGCATCCGTTGTGCAACAGACAACGGGTACGTTGTACAGCAAACAACGTGTACGTTGTACAGCTCACAATGGGTACGTTGTACAGCAAACAACGTGTACGTTGTACAGCTCACAACGGGTACGTTGTACAGCAAACAACGTGTACATTGTACAGCTCACGACGGGCACGTTGTACATAAGACAACGGACAACGAGCTCAGCACTATGCACAACACAACGTGACAACGGGTTCGGCACCCTTCACAGCACAACGTGTTTGGCACTATTCACAGCACAACGTGTTCATGCACAACACAACGTGACAACGGGTTCGGCACCCTTCACAGCACAACCTGTTCATGCACAACACAACGTGACAACGGGTTCGGCACCCTTCACAGCACAACGTGTTCGGCACTATTCACAGCACGACGTGTTCAGCACTATTCACAGCACAACGTGTTCGGCACTATTCACAGCACAACGTGTTCGGCACTATTCACAGCACAACGTGTTCGGCACTATTCACAGCACAACGTGTTCGGCACTATTCACAGCACAACGTGTTTGGCACTATTCACAGCACAATGTGTGTGATGGAAATGGTGGATGGGTATTTTACCAATAATGAACTTACCTTGATGTTTGGATGGAAAATATGCGCTAAAAAGAACAAGATGAATTATTAAGAAACATTGCATGTGTTGTGTTTGACAAAATGCCTAAACTATGAATAAACGACTTAGATGAAGAAAATGGAAATAGGTTTTATGCATGTGTTCTTATAGACGATGAATTGATCCAATGTCATGTGAATTACTTAAGTTACCTATGCTAATATTATGAATTGATTGTAATGCCATATCTCTTTTGTTAAGCGCATTCCCACGATTGTTATTATTGGCACGCACATGAGCACGCATGATAGCATGAACCGAGATTTCAAGAGCATGTGCATATAATAAACAACAAGACAATATTGCATGTCAAGGAGGTTGGTAGCCCAGGGAGAATTCGGGTACTAACCTCTGGCTCACAAGTGCATTTCATAACAAGGAGGTTGGTAGCCCAGGGAGATTCGGGTGCTAGCCTCTGGCTCACAAGTGCATTTCATAACAAGGAGGTTGGTAGCCCAGGGACATTCGGGTGCTAGCCTCTGGCTCACAAGTGCATTGCATATCAAGGAGGTTGGCAGCCCAGGGAGATTCGGGTGCTAGCCTCTGGCTCACAAGTTACAAGATGAAAGTTTACAAGATGATGATCATGCATTCATGCATGCACGCATACATGATTTCTACGAGGCATACCGGGACATGACATGGGTTTTCAAGCATGAGTTTTATCGGCGTTTTCGCATTCATGTACGCACGTCAGGATGCTTGTATTGTATCATGCCTTATACTGTTTCTTTTGTGATGTTTCTATTACTGCTTGTATGATATTACTATTGTGTGTTTTTATTATTGTTATGGTCTGCTAGTAGCTTGTACTCGCTGAGTATTCCATGCTCAGCCGTACTTTAATGTCGGCAGGTACTGAGGGAGCCCTCGACCCGGAGCCTTGGGTCGAGGAAGAGTATATAGAGGAGAGAGAGCCAGCTATTCCATTACAATCTCAGGCGGACTGAGACCTCGATGTGTGGCCGTACCTCGACTACTGTTGAGGGGAGAGTATGAGAGGGTCTTGTGTATTTTGATATTTTGATAGGTGGGCCTGTCCACCTTAGACTTAGACATGTCTTGTATTTATGTTAACTTGGAATACTATTTTGGATCATTAGAAGAAATGAAAATTTGTTTACGCTTCCGCATATATGTTAGCTTCCGCGCTCTGATTATCGTTGTTAGTACTGTATTTTATCTTGTGCATTACAGGATGGTTTGATAGGTACGTAGTGTGACACCTAAAATATCCCTAAACTCCTAGGGGGTATTTCGGGGCGTTACACGCTTATGGTCCCATCTGCGACTATATTGTTTACAAATCTCACTTACTAACATCCTATTGTATGAGCCATTAGGGTCATGCTTTAAATAGACAGGTTTAATGTGCAGGAACTCTGTGAGGTCTGCCTTGTATGTTTTCTTAAAGTGTGGCACTATGGCTTTGTTCTATAGTCCAATCCAGGATGCGATGTACCTCTTCCAGTATTGGGTACAACTCGTTCTTACCGAAATAGAACACCATGTAGGTAGGGTTCCAACACTGGATAGCGGTGGTTAAAAGGCACCAATTTGGATTGACTAAGGCAAGGTCCAGGATATAACTAATTCAGTAGTATTATCACCAAACGAGATGCTGAACAGAAGTTAGAGCCTTGATTGCATCTCAGAGATTGGTATCACATGTCGCCTAGGCTATCAAATGTAAGGGCCGTGGCGGTTGGTCAATTGGCTTGACGATCCCTGAAGGTTCTGCCATCTACCTGGGACAAAGACAGACCCTATGTGAGTGCACTGTGGATGCAAATGTAAAATGATGATGATTTGATTTTTTTGAATTTTGAATTTTAGTTGGGTATGATAAAGCACATGTGATCCGACAGGATAGATAGAGGTCCGATATGCTTACCCAGGTTATTGGGAATCGGGGCATGTCAGGTCAAGGCTAGGATAAGTCTATCAAGACCTTTCAGAACCTGGGATTTGAATCCCATATATTGTGTCTCGAAACAGGGTTGTATGTGTTTTATTAAAAGTACATGAATGACTCATTACATGCCCTAGATGGGTGTTTATTTAGGTGAGGTGCCCTAATACTAAACCATGGCTAGGGTAGGTATAAGGTACCAGCAAGTGAGGGCTTATGGTGCCCCTCCTGATGGACTGCTTGTAGGCTATACCTCTGTCTATCTATATGCAAAATGTTGGAGGATGCGAGTGTTCTAAAACGGGATAGGTCACTTAACACCATATATGCGACTCCCTGGTATAGAACATACTTGAAAATGAACAATTGGTGTAAGTGTGAGCGTTCTGAATCCTTCCCTGAAGATAATTATCCAACAGGAGTAATCCAGCTAACCTCCAAGATTGTTAAACTTTTGTCACTGAGGATAATCATCTAACAACCGTAAGCTTAATAAGTCTGACTATAGGTTTAAATGGGCCATTACACTACTATGCTATATATGAAATGTACATTACAAAAAGAACCCAAGAGATAAAAGAACTAGTGTTAGGCTAAATACTTAGGTATTTTGATTAATTTTTAGATTAATTAAGCTTAAACCTAGGTTCTTGGTTAAACCTAAATTTCCCCAGCAGAGTCGTCAGAGCTGTGAGCGCAGGATTTTACCGTCTTTCTATCCTAAGTCGGGCCTTGCAAAGAAACGACGCTAAAACGACCTTTCGGGATGCTCACGGGTTGACTAAAAGTTGCCACCTATTTATTTTAGGGGATAGTTCCCAGGATTAAGTTAAGACTACTGGTCTTGACTAGAGTTAGGGTAAGCCATTCGATTAAGTCCAGGGGAAGGGGTTGTTAAGCACCCCGGGACCCCCGTTTAAGAAGGTTACCTTATCCCTAGGTTTAAGCCGAGCTAAGTCAAATTTAATAAAAATTTCAAAATGTTTAGATTATATTAATCCAAGAAATGAAAAATTCTAACTAGGGTCGAACCCGGGTTGGGTTGACTACATACCTGCCAGAGCGAGATCAGATCTAATGTAGTTCGAACAACACTTTAACCCATGCTAGGGTTAAGGGGAGTGTGTGTGTGCACCGGAGAGGCCAAGGATTAGCCCGGAGGCTATAGTTTAGGGTTAACCATGGTTAAGTATGTTAACCGTGGTTAAGGAAGTGTCTAGGGACTACTAAGGTCAGATTTTGTGAGTTTTAGTACTTTTGTATTTTTTGGAATTTTAATGATTTTTCCAAAGGTTGATTGATTAAATAGAATTTAGATTTAATTAACCGGGATTAAGTCAACCCTAGTTAGGGTCAGGTACAGGTCTGGAGTGGGCCCAATAAGCATGGCAAGGCTTAGAATGACCTCCTACCTGGTCTGGGCCTTATACAAAGCCCAAAACAGAATATATTGGAATTGGTGGTAATAGTGATACAGCTAATTCCAGTTCTTTAATGAACTGGAATAGTAGTAGAGATTCTACCCACAATTCCAGACTTTTCTTGAATTGGTTTTACAGGCAAGGGGCAAGGTCAGGGATGGACTCCATAGGGTCCACGAACCCTTAGGAACAGTCAGGGGCTCAGTTAGAGCCTTGGGTCTGGTCTGGGTAGGCCTACAGTGGTGGAAATGCTTATGATAAAATATGTCTCAGAATGTCGGTAATTCCAGTACCGACATTCTGAGATTTTCTCAGCTTTCAAATGCTTGGCCAAGGGCCAAGGTTCCAAGAGTCTGTGGAGGGTCAGGGTTGATGCAGGGATATCAAAGGAGCAAGTGTTTGGACCTAGTATGGCCCAGGGGGACCGAGAGCGGGCATGTAGCCACTGCAATGGAAAAACGTTTAGAATGGCGATATTGATATTACTGTCACTCTGAATGTTTCCCAAATTCAATCTTTTGCCCCAAAGCGTTGAGTCACTGTACTTCCAGGGGCTCCCTTATGATTTCAAGGTGCTTTGGAAGGCCAAGGGGAGTGGGGGAACATGGAGAAATCGGTTGTGCTCAGTGTGTGAGACGTGAACACTAATGATACTTCATGGGGGGGCCCTTACCTATAGAAGAAAGGCAAGGGAGAAGCCCCCCTATTTCTTACACAGCTTGCTACCATACCCTGGATATGGACCAGGGTGCACCAGAAAGCAACAACAAAATATAAAAAGGAATAGGTCCTACCCTCTTGCTCTTCGATCTCCAGCGGTTGAGAAATGGGTAGCCGTGTGGGGAGTGACCTCTTTAGAGAGGGAAACCAGTGTCCTTCCTCAAGCACAACTCAACATAGAGGGCTTAAGGATCAAGGCTGTGGAGGAATTTCGGATTTAACAGGGTATTCTCTGGGAGTTTCTATAGGGTTTTGGTTGCACTTTTGGCATCGGTTTAAGCTTGAAGGATGGTTTGTATTTATGGGCAAAATGAGAGTCATG
This sequence comes from Tetracentron sinense, assembly GCA_015143295.1. NCBI lineage: Eukaryota > Viridiplantae > Streptophyta > Magnoliopsida > Trochodendrales > Trochodendraceae > Tetracentron > Tetracentron sinense. Next base: position 23,034,114 of record CM026569.1, on the reverse strand, counting down.
GCACAAGCGTAATTTAGATGGTGGTGGGTGAGAACTCAAGAGACTAGTGGTGGGTCAACTGGACTGCTCAGGGGGCCAGAAAGCTCGAAAATCACTTTCTTCAGGAATGGCAATAAAACCAGTAACGCCATTCTTGGGCTTTTACTCAAAATGGGCTTGGCCCCCCTGATCTGGGTCTGAGACATTATAGCAATTACATAAAAATGGAATGTCGGTAGAATAATTACTGACATTCCAAAAATTTTCAAATTTTGAAAAGGGGTCTTCCCTAATAGTTGGCTAATGTTCGTGGGTCCATGCTTGGGCCCACAGAGTGGTATGGTTACATTTTTTGGCCTTGAGGCCTAGACCTAGGCCTTGGGCCCTGGCTAGGTTTAGGTCTAGGGTTATGGATAGACTAGGGCTAGTTACGGTTAAGCCTACGGTTAGGTCTAGGGTTAGCTCTAAGGCTAGGGTTAGTTCTAGGGTCAAGGGTAGGCTAAGGCTAGCTATGGTTAAGCCTAAGGTTAGGTCTAGGGTTAGCCTTGGTCAAGGGTAGGCGAACTATGGTTAAACTTGCTAACCATGGTTAATGGAGGGTTGTAAAATTTGGGTGCTTACAATAGTCATGGGGCAAAGGTGTAAACAAGGGGAAACAATAACCATAAGATATGTATAAAATATGTGAGCGAAATGCACCCAAAAACTTAGTCATAAAGAAAAAATTTCAAGGGCTACGGCCCCGAAGCCCCATCCTCTGATTAAGATTTTTTTGTACTAACCTAATAATTTTTCACAAATCTATCGACAATTATTACCATTTTTTATGATCTATAGCGTGCCCCCACTAGTAGAAAATCTTGGCTCTGCCCCAGTGTGTGTAAGCGTTAGGGCCAAACCGGCCCAGGCTGGACTCTCCATGGTCCTTACTAAGCCATGCCCTTAAATGGATGGTCTTTATAAAATCAGTCCCAACCCAACACTAGGACTTTAGAGACGAAAAAAACTCACATTATTACGGGGCACAGAGGTCTAATCTGGGTAACCTTACAGGAGGGCCAAATTGACAAACCCAATGCTATCGACTAATGTACAAATCAAATATGTTATAAACTCTTATCCTACTTAAATTTAGTTTATCCATCCTCAAGATTTACCCAGACCCAAAGAGCCCTTTACTAGTTCATCTCTCTCTCTCTCTCTCTTCACGTGGATGACACGTGTTGATGCCCGACATATCATATCAATGGTCCAGTTGACTTGGAAAGTGGTGTCTATAAACAATGTCTCCAAAATTCCCCCATCCCCCAGTGAGAGGGGAAGCTTATGAAACCCAATATTCTTCTTAACCCACTCCCACGGGTACTACGTGTGCCCTATATCAAACCTCGATGGCATCTCTGTACCAATTTATTTAAACCTAATGGACCCACATTATCTAGATTCTATACCAAAGGCAAACACATCATAAACCTTCTTTAAATCCCACTCCCAAAAGATGATTTTCTCTTGTTTTTTTTGTCTTAAGCTAGACTCCTCACACATATATATAGCCCCCTTCCACCTTCCCTCACTTCATCACCAATTCACCATACACTCCCTCAACCTTCCTCCTCTCTTATTCCCTCATTGATTAACTCATAAGAAACAATGTCTGGAGTTTGGAAATTCAGCAAGGGCGGCGTCATTCGCCTCGAAAATCCGGCGCCTGAAGGGCGTAAGGTCTTGGTCCACTTACCCACTGGGGAAGCCATCTCTTCCTACGCTTCTCTTGAACGTATTCTTACAGGTTTAGGGTGGGAGAGATATTACTACGATGTGGATCTCTTACAGTTCCACAAGGAGTGTTCTGTCGATCTCATTTCACTCCCTACGGACTTTTCCAATTTCAGGTCCGTCCACATGTACGATATCGTGGTTAAGAATCCAAATATCTTTCGTGTCCGAGACATGTAAGCTGATATAAGAATAACCAGGGTGTCATGGCTTGCTTGTTTCTCCTTTTCTCTCCTTCTCCTCTTAGTCATTAGGTTTTTCAAATGGGTACCCCTGGACCCTCTGTCTTCTCCTTTTTCTATCTCTATCTCGGTCGCTCCTCGTTCGCGTCGTGGACATGTCAAAGGGTGTTGTTTCTCCTTTCTATCTCTCCTATATATGTTGCTAGTTAGTGTTGATGAATGAGTGTAATAGAGTTCAATGTCTAGATTTCATGTTTCTTTCTCTTTGGTTTTTGGTATTGGTTAGAAGCTAGTTGTTGTGTGAGCTAATGTACGTGTGTGCTTTCTTTTGCAATAAGGATTTCCTGTGTGCTTTGAAAGTTACTACAAGTTTGCAATGTGATTAACAATAGCGCGTTTGATTCTAACCGAATAATTTGGCTAAAGGGAAATGCTTCTAAGACAGTGTTGGGCCGAGACTGTCCTGAGAATCTACCCGGCCAGCATACGGATTCAAAAGTGTTTGGAAAAAAAAAAAAACACAACACTTTTGTTTGTTTCTTACATGGGACGGTCTTGGCCCTACGCGGTCTCAGAAGCATTTTCCTTGGCTAAATCACACAGTCTCGACATGACTGCACCAGGTGCATGACCATGCTTGAATGGTTTCTTTACGTATATATACTATTACTAATACTCTCTATTCCTCTGTGAAGACTGAAGAGAACTTACTTGAGATCTCCCTTCAAGTGAGGAATGATAGTATGGTAGCCAACCAGCACCCATTGATCCACACTCAATGAGACCTAGTAAAAATGAGACTGTTTCGTACTGCTATGTTGACCATATATCTTTGTTGGTCGTTGTTCAAATCATTATAAAGATTAAAATTTTTGTAATTTCTTCAACTCTAGTAGGCGGAAGCGAATCGTCTGTGCTCTTCCCTGTGGCCGTGTGTGTTGGAAGGTCAGGATCAATACATCTGTACTGTTTTAACAGCTGCAACCACGTGATGGAGAGATTCTGGCCTTCAAAAACTCTGACCACAGGGAAGAACACAGACGATAAAGTTTCAATCAGAACTCCCAGATCAATGATCATGAGCTCTAGCTACTGGTTTATAACGTGCAAAGCATATTGTAAGATGGCGCACTGTAGCACCACATCATTCTCTTTTTTGGTTGCTTCCGGAATTCTAGTTACACACGGCTTTAATGCGCTTAAAAACATATCATTTGTCTATGCGTGACAATTTAAAAATAGTTTATTGTTCTATACCTTGTACCTATAATGGGAGTCTCCTAAATTTATGCAAAGACGTTGGTCGTTTCATTCACGCGCGGTAAATACGCGTGATACATGTGCTTTTCATCTGTCGTTACAATCCTCGTATTGGATCCAGTTGTTGTGATGGAGAGAGAGAGCGCCTTGAGCTTGGAATCTGGAAGCCAATGAGAAGGAAGATTCCGTGTGGACCAGTCCCACACCACAGGGCCAGGGAGGAGCAGATGGGCTTCACGTGAAGTGGATCATTAGACCGTGAGAAAGGGGTCGCTATATTCCTTGTACATGGTGTTGAGGTCACGTGGCACCTTGTCTTTCCGCCACCGAAAACGAAACGTTTGTTTTTTTTAACTTATGGCGTGCTACCACTATTCACATGTATCCTTTTTTCAACCAAAAACAAACGTATCTTAAAGCTCAAGTAATGACAGGTGTTGATTTTTAATTAAAAATAAGGACAGAAAATGCTCGAAATTAGAGATAGCACAGCTCTTTTATTTTTCCATCTCATTTACTCTCGATCAAGTCTTTTTTTTTATGTCTTTTGAATACTCAAAATCCCGTTCATCATCATAAAAAAAATTAAAAAAAACTCAATCAAACACATCACCCTAATTACTTTAGTTATGTAGGATTGTATCTCCATTGTGTTGGACTCAGATTGGAGTCTCTTGGGATGAAGCAGTAGTTGATATATCCACAAATTTATTAACATAAATATTAACTTACTAGCATTAAATAAATGATGCCTTGTGCAAAAGAAGAGAAGAAAAAGAAGTAAAAATTCAAACTTAGGAGAGAAATTCTCCATATATATTTTGTCAAACTACACAGTTCTTTGATCCATAAAATGAGTGAATCTGGTTGGAACAGTTGAGAAATCAAATTAATTAAAATATAATAATTATAAAAATAAAGCCCATTTTTCATGAAACACAAAATATCTAGTACACAACACCTATTCTTGTGAACTAAGCCCTCTATTAGGATGAAAAAATACAAGGAAAAATAAAACTAAATTCAAGAACAAGCAACACAACGATTCAGTACCCGATGTGAGCATGGAAATTTACGTGGATTCATTATTTTCGAAACCAAAAAAATAAAGTAGAAACAAAATGAGCAACCCTCATTTTCTAAAACCTCGTTTCTCTATTTTCTCTATAATTTTGCACTAATCGTAATACATGTCTTAACTATACTGTAAACACTTCATTTTTGCACCCCCTCCTTCCAACCCCTAATTCTCTTAATAGCACCAAGGAATCCACCTAAATCCCTTTACTTGACCCTACCTAGGACTCCCTATCGTAACCCAATCACCTTACCCATACCCAGAAAACTCTTTAGTTCAGTAGAAACCCATGTTGTCATGAGATTACCGTCAGATCAGTTGTGATCTGTCTTGTTTTGGTGGTAAAACATCTACCATCATTCTTTTTTTATCATTTCAGAACCTATCAGTAAACATAGTACTGACAATTTCATTTTCACGTTGGCCCCAATTAAGTCAGTTAATCCATGCATGAACTAGAGCCCATTTGAAGCAACATTCTAAATTTTGGGCATTAATATTATGAACATACCCATTTGTACATACCCATTTGTAGTAACTTTTGCAGTTGGCGGTAGATCATTTACCACCAATCTACATAGTTTACCAACCAAACAGTGTTTCCCTAGGGAAACCTTCTCTTGGATGTCCTATGTCCCCACCAACCCGAATTTCCCTTAGTCTTAATCCCCCTAGGTCTCTAAATACTCATTATATCCCAACCCTCATCCAATTCTATAAATACCCACCCCTTAAGCCATTTGAAGCCATTCCAAGTTCTAGTAAGAAACCCCCTGCAATTTTGAGAGAGAGAATCCTCACCAAACTATCTTGATCCCTTGAACCTTAGAGATTAAGTCATTTTAGGGTGGAAGCTCCAAACCATGCCCCTCTAGGGCTACTCTATTTTTTTTAACTAAGCATACTCTCTCGGCTTGGTGTGTTTTTATTTATTTATTGTGTATTGCCTTAACTCAAAAGTAAGTCATTGTGAGTTAAGGGTTCGATTGTGTGCTTGTGTGCTTGTTGTCCCACCAACCTTAGTTGTGTGCTTGTTGTCCTAGATTGATTGTTGTTTTTAGTATGATAATGATTTTGGGTAGTTAGATTTTATTAGCATGTCTCTATGTTGTGTTGTTTCTACTTTTATAGTTTGTTTTGTTTAGCATGATATTAAAATAATAAGATTTTGATTTAGATAATTATATTAGAGGAATGCTAGCCCTACTCTCAGTCAAACTCTACTCTCAGTCTCCACCAACCACTCGTCCATTCTTGATGAGAGATAGTGCTTTAACCACCATAACTGATTTGATAATGGATAGGTGGTTGGTGGAGGCTGAGAGTAGAGTTTGACCGAGAGTAGGGCTAGCACGCCTCATTATATTATGGTTTGATTGGAGTTCAGGAGTGTCTAAAACATTTTCCTAACTCAACCAATTCTCTTACCTAGATCTTTGATTCTAAGCCTACCATATTCATCAAAATTAGGGTTTCTATTTTTCCTTAAAAACTAAATAGGTGGCGACTCTTGTTTTAATTATTTTTCAATATTTCTTATTGAGATTTCTCCTAATTTAAAATGGTGTAAATTTTCATGTCTAGACATGTGGTTTTAAAAACATAAATGGTTAAACCTTTAATAGTCGTTGATCTAACAAGAGTCGTTGGATGTGCACCACTCACTACAACTTATAGTGATCGACACCAACTAGAACCTCTCTCTCTCTCTCTATATATATATATTCTAGCCAAGTTGAATCAAATAGGGCTAGCTAGCAGCCTGGCTTCATTTAAGAAATTGAGCTTTCTTAAAAGCTCGGCTTGATTCCTTATCAAGACTGAAATTTCCATTCGAAATCGACTTGAAGGAGAGCCTGCTCAACTTGAGTGCAGCCCTACATGCATTGGCGATGATAACAACACAACAATTTGAAGTATAAGTTCAAACGTTGAGAAAGATTTTCATTAGGTTTAGGTCTTTTCCCAAATTCCACAATAGTGTAGAATTGTCAAATAGCAGATTTAAGTGGTTTCAATTCCACTCATTTAACCTATCAAAATCAGCTCTTCAAATTTATACAATAAATTTTAGTTTTGCCCCCCTTTTTTCAGCCCTTCAAATTTGCACGGGAAATTTTAGTTTTGCCCCTTCTTGTAATACACCTCAAATAATAGAATTCGAATTAGGGGATGGAGTTAACAATTCCGTATGCCAATTCCATAAATCCAATTATGGTAGCAATGGGTTTTTTGAAAGGATCGAGTTAAATAATTGATTTTCAAATCACCCTCCTAAGAACTTTCACATGTGGATGGTGATTTTTGACAATTAGGCTGAGTCCGGCCAGAATTTGGGTAGGACAAAGATTACCAAAAATCCAAACACCACCAGTTTATGAAATGTAATCTAAAGATAACCTAAACACAACCCAATAAGGGATCCATAAACCCAAACCTGTTCAATAATAATTAACTGTCTTTTAAATTATTATTAGGTGGAGTTTGGCAACACTAATCTAATAAGTTCTAAATAGATAGAGAATATTTGAAAATTGCGCTTAGTTGGACTTTAGATTGTTAAGTTGAAGGTTAATTGCATGCTTACATCTTTTTGAAGTAGGGTTTTACCTCTTATTTAGAAGTATCTTATAATAACTTTTTAAATAAGAGGTAAAACCCCTCCTTCAAAAAGATGTAGGCATGCAATTAACCTTCAACTTAACAATCTAAAGTCCAACTAAGCACAATTTTCAAATAATCTCTACTTATTTAGAGCTTATTAGATTAATGTTACCAAACTCCACCTAATATGAAATTGAGTTGTTTTGGTTGGTGGGAAAGGCATTGAGCTCCTCCGGGAAGTGGATGAACTGTTTCACAAGGTTACTTTGCTTCAACGTTTTTCCTCATGTGATGTTCTCTCATCTCTACTAGAAAACTAAATACAATGCAACAAAGCCCCTCAAACTCTTGTCCCACTTAGGCAGGCACACGTACTTGAGAATATAGCAAGAGTATTGTAATAAAGTGAGTGAGATACACTATATCAATCAAGTGTATCTCATTACAATATTAGATTAACATTAATCTAAATTATATTAGATTTGATTAGGATTAGATTATATTATGTTTCTATCTTGAGGTCAATGTAATCTCTATAAACTCCTATACATTCATTATAGTTAGGGGTGTATTCTAGCCGAGCTTAGCCAAGTTTGAGCATGACTTAAACATGCTTTTGGCTAGAGCTTGATTCAAACTCGAATGTTTAGGTTTGAGCTTGGCGTGAACAAGCTTGATGGAGCTCGAGCTCCTTCGAAATTCAAACTTTTTTCAAGCCGAGCTCAGGTCGGCTTAAGCTTGATTCACTAAATTGTTTTGTTTAATTTTACATAATTTTAATAAAAGTGTTTATTAATAAATTATAATTCAAGAAACTACAAAAAATTAATACATTCATACACGAAAATAAGATTTGAGAGTAATCCTTCGGGCCAAAGAGTAGAGAGTTAGATCAAAGTTTTTGTTTTTAATTTCTTAAATATTTTTTTTTGTCATTATTATCTCTTAAACGTATTTAGTATAATCTATAATAAAGCAAAATTTTAAAATATTATTTTGTATTAGTATAAATAACACTATCAAAAAATATTGTGTGTGTGTATATATATAATATATAAGTCAAGTTGAGCTCAAGCCAAACCGAGCCTTAAATGAGTCGAGCTTCGAGCCAAGCCGAATTCAAACAAAGTACAGCTTGAGCTTGGCTTGTTTAAACATTTAAGCCCAAATAAAAGCGTGGCTTGATTCGTTCGAGCCTAAAATGCCAGTTTGAGCTTGGCTCAAACAAATCAGCCATTGAGCTAGCTTGGCTTGAGTTCAGCCCTAGTTATAATCCATCCAAGAATTCAATAATTCAGTTTGTCTACAACACAAGTAGACTTTAAAATGCTGGTGTAGTATGGTTGTTGCAGGCACCACTTGCCACAACTTGGAGTCGGGATTTAGGGGCTTCCTAATAAACTATTCCTGGGCCAGGCAGTTTGATTATAGCCCAATTAATAAAAGGGCTTTAAATGTAGGCTAAAGCCCGCACTATTGAGCATTCTACTAAATGGATTTGCCCGAATAGACTAGTCAAATGGGCCTCAGGCCCTCATTGTAGGCTTAAGCCCACCCAACTATTTAACCGGGCCATTGACACCTCCGAACCTCAAGAAGACGCACACACGGAGAAAATAGTGCTCTGCTAGGACTTCTGTTCCAATTTGCATGTGTACATTATTCTAGAGGTTCACGTGAACGAAAACTTTTAGTTTTAATTTTTTTTCGTTCTTGTTCTTTTTTTGCTCTGTTTGTTTCAATGTAAAATAGGGAAAAATAAATCAATTCCATATAAAATATTATTGATGTGTGTTTGGTTGTACATAAAATCTTTCGTAATCAAAATGTTTTATGGAAGATGAACCACTTTTTAGGAAAATGACTTACATTTCAAAAACTTGTAAGTCATTTTTCCGTAAAATACCAACATTTTTTAAATTATTTTAAAAATTACAAAAATACTCTTTTTCATAATTTTTAATTAATTTATTTACCACCTTATTTTCAAAAATACAATCAAAAAATAAAAACTGAATGAAAATTTTATATTTTATGGTAAAAATTTTTCCTTCGTAAATGATTTATATCATAAAACTATTTACATGCAAACAAACGGAGGATTTCTTCAAATGAGGGCCTCTTAGAGAACCCGACTAAGTTCCGCGGCCATATAAATCCCCTTATACAACACAATCAGGAAAGGTTGGATAAATCCCGAAGGTTGGTTAACAAGGGGAAAGGACTCGAACTTAAGCTCTCCACTTCTTGAGCGCGTGATCTTGGCCACTTGCCTAACACTGAACTGATCGTATATTGTTAGGTTCGACTTGGGTTTTCTCATCTGTTTATGGTCTCCCAAAATACACGTTCGGTTTCCCCAACCCAATCAAATGTTTTGGGCTTGACTTTATTGACCCGTTTATGAATACATAGTTGATACTATAAGGGCTAGTTTGGTTCAAACTATTATAAGCATTTATATGGAAGTTAATAGCATATGTCCATTAATGCTGTGTGTTTGAGGTAAGGTTTATGTTCCCTTTTGGTTGTATCATTTTCTTATTTTAATGAACTGGTAGGGTCCATGCCAAACCCTCCTTCCCTTCTGGGAGGCTTTCCTTAAAAAAACAAAATAATAAATAAAATAGCTTATGTTTGGATCATGTTTCGATTTGGATCGATTAATCATAAGTAATTATGTAATAACCGTTGATTTTATAATCTGGCCATTGGATAATCATTGTTCAGCATATACGTTTGTGCACCTTTAAGATTGTGTAAAAATTATGATAAGCATCCAAATTTGCACCCAGTAAAGTGTAAAAAATCTATTAAGCTTGAGATAGACTTCTCATTATATTTGTCCTTTTTTTAAATGATCAAAATTGACTTTTAAAAATGATTAATCGCTTATGAGCATAGACCCAATCAAATAGGATTAGTTGTCAACACATATTCATGCATAATCACTTATGAGTGCAATAATTCAAACTAATATATTATATTTTAATTAATCAATCTTTTCCTGGACTTCTATAAGTTAGTGAATGGTCCAAATAGAAGTCCGCAGATCAAACGACTTCAATCATTTTAAAAGCCATTGAATGGTGATGCACCATGACTCCTTGGTATAGCTTCTAGTTATAATCACTTTCAACCGCCCCAAAAAAAAAAAAAAAACAGCACGAATCACCAAAGGAAAAGGTTCTCAATTAAAATAATAATAATACCAAAAATATATGGTACTCCTTGGGTCTCATACGGGCTAGCAACGGTGTGTAGCCATACAGGTTAAATGCATGCAAAGGTACAAAGGTTGGATGTACTTTTCTCTTTCCGAAGACACGTGAGCCAGGGATTCGACTTTCCACTCCCCCTTTGGGTCAGTCCCGCACGGATTTTCAGGGCTGACCTGGTGCGGCGGGTTGCGGACTCTCATCGCACCCTCGGGGATTAGTCCTAATCCAATGGGTAAAATAAAATATTGGGTTTATCATGTGATCCTTAATATAGGCAGATTTTGTAGGTGAGACCCATTAATTGGATGGTCGACCTGAACCGTCTGCACGCCTGCGATGCATTTGGTTATAGCTTGAGGTTTGATCAGTGATTGGACCTTGGGGGTCTGCTGCTTAACTTATGGTTGTGTCCTCGTGTCCCTTTTAACCTTTTTAACCCTGGTTAAGCTTAACTAAATTAAAGAAAATAATTTTGTTTTTGAAAAAAATCAAGGTTGGATTGCTTAATACGGGGTTAGCGAATTTACCCACCCTATGGTTCAGATTTTTATTTTTAATACAAGCCTGAACTTGTAACCAAACGAAATTGGAACATGATAAAATCGGATTAACTCTTGTGACTAAATAGATTTGGAATAAGTTAAAATGAATTACTTAAAAATCTGTAACCAAATAGGACTTAAGACAGAATTGATCATGGTCAAACCAAAAATAGATTATGTACAGAATTGATTCTGCACAGAACCAGAATCTGCAACCTAATAGAATAGGTGCAGACCTAATCTGAAATGTGTTAAAACAGGATTAGACTAAACCAGAGTGGACCTAACCCTGTAACCAAATAGACTCTTAAACCCCTAGGGGTAAAATAGTAATTTAAAAAATTATTAAATAAATTAGATAATCTCTTCCTATATATCCAATGGGCTTTAGGACATTTGGATTAATGATAAACCCTAATTAAATGGATATATATATATAAGTATATATTTAAATTTAAAGGGCATCCTAAAGAAATATTAATACCTTGTCTTCTACAGAGTAGTGCAAACTCGTTGGGAAGACCGGAGAGAATCCGAGTTGAGTTTTATCCCGGATATAGAACTGTCACATCCCTTGCACATGGAGACTTCGACTATTTTAAAGAAAAACTCAATTGTAGCATTTTTTGTTATCTTTTGTAAAATGATTATTAAGCTTTTCAATGTGTTCAACGACAAATTTCAAGATGTGAATCTGATGACAAAAGATAGGATCAAATTACAATTTTGACAATTTCAAGATGTTAAAGTTTTGTACAACTCTCAATGAATATTTTGAATAACATTTAGAGTGTTTTCAAAAAGAAGCAACACCCTGCCTCTTGCGCTAGTGGTGGGGTGCGGTCTCTCTATTGAAGGAGGTCTGGGATCCAATACCTTGGGTGATGAGTCCACTAGAGCTCCAATCTCCAAACTAACCACTAATCCTACTAGTCATTCTACTAATAAAAGTACAACGAGTATAATAAACTTTTTGTTCACCAAAATATCCTTTAATTTAATTTATTTTATAAATAACTTGGAGCATATGAGCTTTAAAGAGATTAAAATTTTAATTTTATTAGTAATAGAGACTTTGAAGGACTCTATTAGAAAGTCTTGTCTTATCTTTTCTTAAGTGATTTATTGGTAAGGACTCTTTGTAGAAGCCCCTCCTCTCGCTAACACTACCAACAATGGATCAAGAGTGAGGATGAAGGACATTCAAGGAATGTCTGACATATAGTTCGAAAACTCAGCGAGTCATACGAGTAACTCGGTCGAGTTACTTGACTTGCCTGAATTTCGAGTCGCCTCAAAATTCGAAGGAGGCACTATTTGCCGAGTTACTCGGGTAACTCGGTTGAGTTGAGCTGAGTTTTTCGACTCGTCGAACTATGTCGAGTCACAAAAGGATATTTTTATCATTTTTTAAACATAAACTCGAACGTCACACTATTTTTGCATCATATTTGTTTTGGGTTTACAAAGACAACCTACTATAGGCTCTTTTAAACCTAGTTTGTAGGTTTAAGGTTGTAAAACTAGCGCACATTAAGTTCTTTTAACCCAAAATTTTCAAGTTATTACATATATTCTGAGTATGACCGAGTTGATTTTTTTTCGACTTTTCCGAATTACTCAACCCAGCTAACTTTCGAGTCGAGTCGAATTTTTGAGTTTTTGAACTATGGTCTGACACCCCAGGAGGTCTTGCCTTAACGTTTCTGCCAGTTTATGGTCATGGCTATCACAAGCGATTTCACCTCCATCACAGTCTTCTAGTAACACATTATTGTTTTCACTGAATTTCATTAGACATACAGATATGATCATACAAATTTCTTTTGATATATGGTATACTAATTCTTACTCGTGGTTTAGTCCGTCTTTGCTAATAGAAGGGTCCACCCTTTTGGGATTGGATAGATTGGAATTTGATGGAGTGTTAGTATTACCCTTTATTAGGTTTTGGAACACTGCCACTGTGGCTTTTGATGAATGGTTTGTTGGACATATATGCCCTCGAAAGCTAATAAGAGACTTTTCTATGTTGATTAGACAAACATCATATTCACACAACCAACTATAAAGGGTATTTATATAAATTACTGTCTCATATGATGATGACATAAAGTTCCATAGGTAACATTGTAGGAAAATCATGCAAAGGTTGCGAGGAGATATGATTTTCCGGTTCCTTGTAAACCTAATATTGTTCGAAGCCTCTAGAGTACTGGTTGGGCGCCGTACTTCATCATGGCTTGCACATGTGTAGTTCTATGAGATAGTGTGATGAATCTCATTCACAGAGAGTGGTGACTCTTGACTAACATGTGAGTATATGTAGCAAGTACATAATACTGAACGGGGTCACTAGTGGATACCCTATAGAATACACTGTTAGATTGTATTAGGGTTATCCATTTGACAAATTGTCCTTAGACCTGAGAGGTTAACATCTTCTCAGACATTTGTCTATATGGCTTTGATGTGCCAATCGGCAATGTCCAATACACAGGACTAACTCCGGGTACGTTGGGTCATGTACACTATGTTTGGAGAAGTGTGTAAACACTCAATAAGGAATCCACAACTCCTTAATTGGAGATAATGATATCAAGGTGATACTTGTTGAACTGAACTGTTAAATCCAGTACTGGTGCTTTTCGGTAAAATGGTCTTTATCGAAGTTGATATTTTTAATATGGAAAAGTATATATGTAAATATATATGTTAGTTCTTTTCTAATGTTTCTTCAAAAGTGTTTTGGAGGTTCAGTTCAATGAAAAGTAATCATGAGAAAGAGTTCTATTCATAAGTTAGGGACTAAGACAGTGGAATTGTTCCAATCCCGGAAGCTTACATGTGATATCGGAATGTGGAAGGATTTATTTGTAAATATATTGTGAGATGGTACTTACAAGCAATTCTCTAATTTCTGGAGGTTAATCACATTGTGTTAATGGACATTAATTGTGATTGGTGGAAGTCCAGGGACTTAGATAACATTCTATGATCCTAATGGAGTTTTAGGAAAGGTGTTTCCTAGTAACAATGCTTCAACCAAAAAGGTGAAGTACTTGGTCCCACAACCGGAACTAGGAGATCCCTTTAGATCCCACACACAAGGACCTTCTTAAAGTATTTAATTTAATTTATAATTAAATTAATTAATTTCTCTAAGTAATCACTATATGGTATAGTGAAGCTCTAAAAGGTGGAATCACATTAGATGTGAAAAACCAAATGGGTAGGACCCATTGGGAATTATTATAAAAGAATAATTCAAGTGACCAAAAGGGTTTTGGAAACCCTTTAGGCGTGTAGGGTGGGACCCACCTAGGGTGGGACGCCCACTTCAAGGAGGAATAATAATTGTTATTATTTTAATTAGTTTCTAATTAATTAACACCTTATTGGATAAGGTTAGTTAGTTAGTTAGTTAGTTACTAATTAAAGATTCCCTAATTGTTAGGGATTCCATTAGTTAGTTACTAATTCAAGATTCCTTATTGGATAAGGATAAGATTAGTTACTAATGGATAAGGTTGGTTTCTTTTAAGATTAATCCTAATTGGATTAGGAGAATAATCAATAAAGGAAACTATTGAGGAATCCTAATTGGATTAGGATAAGGTTAATGAATTATAATTGGATTACAATTCAAGCAACCAAGAGAGAACTTATATAAAGGATTGGATGCCCAGCCCTTTAATATATATAATTCTCCAGAATTTTTTCTTCTCTCCCTCTCCTAAAAAACCTCACACCCTCCCCTCTCTCTCCTTGAGGTGTACGGTCACACCCATCTCTCTCTTATTTTGTCTTCTTGATTGGATCTTGAGGAAAAGCAAGAATTCATCTTGTTCATCAAGAAAGGTTCTTGATCAATAAAGATTGGATCTTTATTCAAGATTCCTAGAGCTGGAAATTTGGAAGGGCCATTAGCTTCCATTAGAGAAAGCTTTAAAGGAAAAAGAAGGTTCGTGTGAATCGACAAGAGACTTGACACTTGTGAAGTTTTGCGAGTACTATTCTAACGTGGATTTGACTTAACAATTTCATAGTCGCAAAGGTGAATGTTATTCTAACCTTCATTGAATAAAATCAATTAGAATCTTAGTCAGATCTTGGGATTCGTTGTATGCCCCCCAAGAACTGTGTTTCTAAAATTAAAAAGTGGCATACTTTCATGGTTAGTGCCTTTACGGTACTTTGATATGCTCTTACATGCATTATATGTTATGAGAAGATGCTAACACACATTTTATGTGTAGATATTGGTTGGATCCCATGTGGTTACTCAGCGGAGACAAACACCACCAAACAATTTTCCCATAAATTTCATGTTCTGGTTGATTATTTTTTTACTTTGGCCATCGTTATTCATTCAAATTAGGTTTTTGAGAGTTTAACTTAAGCTGGTAGGAATTTTTATTCTAGAGTTTTTATTATTTATTTACTATTAGTGATCATTAATAATATATAAAAAAAATATCAGGTAATTATGCAACAAATTCTACTTTCATGATAGTTATACAAATTTTATTTTCAAGTTTTTATTATTAGTGATCATTAATTACTAAAAAAACATTCTAGATTTCTTTTTGGTTTGATTGCTTTCGGTTTATATAAGGTATTTTTTTTTTTATTAGAAAAAATTAATACGTCCAAAGAATGTACACCTTTACAAGTGTAGGTAAATGATATCCGAAGCAAATATATATATGATAAAGACGAAGGCAGTGGGAGGATCATTTCAACTTGGTCTTGGGACATGCCTAAACATAATAATTGAATGTTAATTTAGACTTAGTTTAAGTTCAAGGATGTGGGATTTGTATTTTGTATCTAGACTCGGCCCTGGGTGGTCCATTTTCTGTCATTGGACATAATTTAAATATGTAAGACTTTTTTCATGGTCTAATAAGGGTAATATCGGAATACATACCCTCTTTGGTAAAAAATTTCAAATCAAGCCCTAAATTGTAATATTTTGATTTAGGGCGACAAAACAGTATTGTGTGTACTCCTCACAAATTTATGGGTGTATAGGATCCTTTTTGTAAAGCAACAATTTTTTTAGCGTTCTACAATTTGATCCTATGACTTTATAAAAATCTTTTATTGATTTCTCATATAAATATAAGGGCCACTTAATGCGATTTTACTATCTTACCAATATGATGATGTGTTTGAAGTTCATAAAATTAATTTTATGCTTTTCACATTAATTTTTTGATTTACAATGATTTTGAATGCAGTTTTATTGGTTTTTTTAGGATAACATTAGTGAGCACCCTTACTGGTCCCACATAGGTGGTTGTTCATTATCCTTAGTGTCAATATTGTCTATATTCTGACCGGAAGCTCATTATCCTTAGTGTCAATATTTTCTTTCTATATTCAGAGGGGAAGCATTAACCCTTACCCTATGTGTGGTTGTCGAGAAAATAAGTGAAATGAGAGAAAAGAAAAGAAAATTAAATAAAACACAACTATGAATTGTATTAAAAATCTAATTTTTTTCCCCATATTTTCACCTATTTTCTCGCAACCAAACACACTTAAGTGTTAGTGAACACACAATGCGTACTAGGGTTAAGCTCACAATTATCATTGTTCCTTTTTATAAGAAAATTGGTTTTTAGAATAATAAGGTTGTTTAAAGTTTCTTAACTTGAGTTTTATTATTTCTTAAAAAGCTTGAATAAGAAGAAAACTCTTGTTAGATCAGCATTAACTCCTCAACTAGAATTGTATAGAAGTTGAATAGAAAATCCAGAGTATTTCTGGAATACCCCTTTCATTAGACGTATTTTAGGATGCTCTTCTAAAATATGAACATGAACTCTCCTTCACATTTAAACTCTTTGGGTTTATTCTGTGGGTACATCCAAGTTTTATTGGGAGCCCCAATATACACCTACTCTATAAATTTTATACTTTTACTAATTTTGTAGAACCCCGGAACTTTTGTATATGCCTTGGGAGGTGTGTCAAGGCATGAGACATATGTAATCTCAAAAGAATTCATGAAATGAGAATTTGAAGCTTTGAGTAATTTTGCTAAGATTGCTATTATTAATTAAATTAATTATTTAAAAATAGCTATAAGTCTCGAAAATGTCCTAGGCAAGTTTAGGAGAGATTAGGATAGAAGAGGAAAATGTTCAAGTAGTAAGAATGGGTGAAAAGTGAACTCAGCAGCAGATTTGCAGAGCAACCGATCGCTCGATCTTGAGTAGCGATTGATTGGTCCAAAACTGATCGATCGGAGGCTATCGACTGGTCAACTTTTTTGTATGGAGAAATTTTTCAGAGAGCATGTTTTTTACCGGTCGCTCGGTCAAGAACACCGATCGCTCGGTAGGCAACCGATCGATCGGTCATAACCACCAATCGCTTAGTCATCGCGTTTTGCAGAAATATCAGTAAGGGCTATTTCGTCTTTTGGGGGTTAAACCCTTTCTTATAAGGCTTTGCCCAAGCCTTTAGGGCTTCATTCACTATACTTAGAGTATTTCGAGAGAGAGGGAGAGAGAAGAAGAGGATTTTCTCGTAGGGCATCCTTGGTGAAGAGATCAAGGGTTTGAACATCCAATAAATCTTCACAAAGTTGGTTTTCCTTCCAAGCCAAGCCTCAAGCACGAGTGGAGCTTCTCCTCCAACGCTAGGGCAGTGTTTCCACGGTAATTTTAAGAGGGTTTCTTCCTCCACTCAATCCTTCTTCAAGCAAGGGTTCTTCCCTACCATTTGGGGTTCTATTTCAAGGTTTCTTCAAGGTCAAGCCTTGATTCAAGGTTAGTACACCCTACTAACTTCCCCTAGCAATAATCTAGGTTTTCTATTGTGAAATGTGATTCTTGCTATTATGTTTTCTTTCCCTATGAAATGTATCATCTCCAACAAATATAAACAAGATAAGAAAAGGGTATGGATGTGTATGGGGTATTAATTGAGGCGATTGGATGCCGAAATGTATAGATGTATGTGGTGTGTGCAATGGAAAATGGAGGATGGACATTTCATAAATAACAAACTTACCTTTATGATTGAATGGAAAACATGCACTAAAAAGAATAAAGATGAACTACTAAGGAACGTTGCATGTCATGTGTTTGACGAAATGCCTAAACTATGAGTAAATGACTTAAATGAAGAAAAATAGAAGTAGGGCTTATGCATGTGTTCTTATGAATGATGGATTGATCAAATGCCATGTAGATTACTCAAGTTACCTTTGCTTATACTATGAATTGAATTGTGATGCCATATCTCTCTTGTTATCCGCATTTCCATGATTATCACCACTATCACGTTCACGAGCACGCATGTGTGCATGAACCGAGATTTCAAGAGCACGTGCATATAATAATCAACAAGAAAACATTGCATGTCAAGGAGGTTGGTAGCCCAGGGACATTCGGGTACTAACCTCTGGCTCACAAGAAAACTGAAATTACTACATGTCAAGGAGGTTGGTAGCCCAGGGACATTCGGGTACTAGCCTCTGGCTCACAAGAAAACTGAAATTACTACATGTCAAGGAGGTTGGTAGCCCAGGGACATTCGGGTACTAGCCTCTGGCTCACAAGAAAACTAAACAAGTAACTAAAATCAAGCATACGTCAAGGAGGTTGGTAGCCCAGGGACATTCGGGTACTAGCCTCTGGCTCACAAGAAAACAATATGTCAAGGAGGTTGGCAGCCCAGGGAGGTTCGGGTGCTAGCCTCTGGCTCACAAGTAAATGAAACATGTCAAGGAGGTTAGTAGCCCAGGGACATTCGGGCACTAGCCTCTAGCTCACAAGAAAACCATATATCAAGGAGGTTCGTAGCCCAGGGAGATGCGGGTGCTAGCCTCTGGCTCACAAGTACAAGATGCAAGTTCACAAGATGATGACAAGGCATTCATGCATGCATGCATATATGATTTTCTCAAGCCATACCGAGACATGAGACGGATTTCCAAGCATGAGTTTTATCGGAGTTTTCGCATTCATGCACGCACGTCAAGATGATTGTATTGTACCATGTTTAATATTGTTTCTTTTGTGATGTTCCCCTTACTGCTCTGTATTGTATTATTGTTGTTGTGTTTTATTATTGTTATGGTTAGCTAGTAGCTTGTACTCATTGAGTATTTCATACTTAGCCGTACTTTCATGTCGGTAGGTACTGAGGGAGCCCTCAACCCGGAGCCTTGGGTCGAGGAAGAGTACATAGAGGAGAGAGAGCCGTCTATTCCATTGCAATCTCAGGCGGACCGAGACCTCGACGTGTGGCCGTACCTCGACTACTATTGAGGGGAGAGTACGACAGGGTTTGTGTATTTTAATATTTTGATAAGTGGGCCTATCCACCTTAGGCTTAGATATGTTTTATGTATATTTTCACTTGGGATACAAACTTATAAAGAAAAGAAAATTTAGTTTACGCTTCCACAACCTATGTTTAGCTTCCGCGCTCTGATTATCATTGTGTTAGTATTATATTTACCTTATTCATTATAGGATGGTTTGGCAGATGCGTATAGTCACACCTAAAGTATCCCTTAATTGCTAGGGGGTATTTTAGGGTGTGACAAATTTTGCATGTGACGTTTAAGAAGAAGGGCTTGGGCAAAGTTCATTTTGCCCCCTCAATTTAAAAGTTCTTGATTATCTTTGTAAAAGTATGTCTCTTTTTAATTTTAGAAAAACAGTTTTTGGGGGGTGTGAGCACGGGATTTCACTTCCTAATATCTCACTGGTTTATGTTGAGAGTTGCCACCTATTAATTTAGAAGGGATAGGTCCTCAGGATGTGGATATGGTCTTGGTCTGCAGGAGAGATCTATGTAAGAAGTTCGGTTAAGTCCGGGGAAGGTGTTAGGCACCCCGAGACTTCAATTTTACAATGGTTCCCTACTTTCTCGGTATAAGCCAATTTAAAATCAATTTTGTTCAAATGCCAAAGTATTTAAGTTAATACTAATTTAAGAAAGAAAAGCTAACTAGGGTCGAACCCGGGTTGGGTTGCCTACGTACTCACATGGGTAAGATCAGACCAAGCGTAGTTCTGATACATGAGCTCGTGCCAAGGCTAGGGGGTGTGTGTGTGTGCACCAAGTGTAGCACCCCAGAAACTTTTGTGGCTAATGAATAATATTTCATGGCCAAATGGCTTCCCATGTATCTAAATTTGGCATTTTGTAAGAAAATAAATGTTAATGACCTATGTGCAGCGTGTAAAAGGGGGTTTCATGCCCTAAGAATGATAGAAACGAGGTTCGAAACATCCCTATGGGTCTGCAGGTGGAAGAAACCAGAAAATGGGGAGTGCAATCGATCGCAGGTAAGGTGCGATCGATCGCATGAAGGTGAAATTAGTTCAGGACCTTCGAGACCATGTGCGATAGATCCCCTCCAGATGCGATAGATTGCATGGGGATCTGCGATCAATCACTGTGGTGTGCGATTGATCGCATGTAGAGAAAAATCAAGCAAAAACTTTCGACAGATCGCCCCCAGGTGCAATCGATTGCACTGATCTACGATCAATCGCAGTTAGTGTGTAATCAATTGCACGCGATAGCTGAATCCGAATTTGAGGGTTTTAAACCCTTGACTTATAATAGGGATCACTATTGGGGTTTTTTCTAAACCTAAGGAGAGAAAGAGGAGAAGAGGAGATTTAGGGATTCTTCCAGAGGGGTTGCATCTAAGATCAAGAGGAGCTCAAGTCAAGTGGATCTCCCCCCATCAAGCAAGAACTTTCCATCTCCAAGGAGGTGTTCTTCCTGAAGCTTAGGATTTTCAAATCAAGGGTTTCTCTTCAAGATTTGGAGAAATCCTCAAACATTAGTACACCCTCTTAACTAGCTTAGTAATAACTTAGGATTTCTTTTGAGAGTGATGATTTTAACCTTATGTTTTCCCTTTCCTTGAGTTACACTAATTACCCTTAAAATAAACAAGATAAATGGAATGAATATGGATGTGTGGGATGTGAATGGTTGAGACGATTGGATGCCATGTTGTGTGATGGATGTTGGGTGATGAAAAATGGTGGAAGGGCATTGTGCAAATAATGAACACGCATGTAATGTTTGATGAAATGTATAATCAAACAAGAAATAAAATGACTATGTAATGTTGCACGCCACGTGTTCGATAAAATACCTAAAATAAGAATTAAAGTATTTAATGAAGGATATGAAAGTAGGATTTATGTAGTTTTCCCAAAAATGATAAATTGATCCAATGCTCTATATGCATGTCTAATTCCCCCACTCATGATCATATTAAGGATTGGAATGCTACACATCATCCCTTGAGTTGTACATGTCATCATGATTACTACAAATTGCTACCCACACACACACATGCATGCATTAACTGAGGTTTTCTAAAGTATATGAATATGAGAAATCAAACAAGAACAAGACCCTTGATTTACGGAACGAATGATAAAGTTGGACATCGGGCCGGTCAAGGGTAGGGCATTTCGCAAGATATGTCATACCTGGCTCACAAGAAAACAAGTTGATAAAGCCGGACAGGGGACCAGTCACGGATGTTAGTGTAGCTAATGGACTATTCCGATAGAAAAAGGGTAGCTAATGGACTATTCCGATAGACTAAGATTTGGTTAACCGAGTTAGTCAAGTGTATGGTTTAAGCCCGGTAGGTTTAGGCTTAGTTCGGTCGACTAAGAAAAAGCCCTGTAGGCCAAGGGGGTAAGTCCGGTAGACTTGATTTAGGCTCGGTAGGCCATAATCGGATTTAACCAAGGTTAAAGTTGTTAACCGGGGTTAAGGGTTAAACTAATCATGGTTAGGGTTGCTGACCATAGTTGAGGGTAACATGGTTAAGCCCGGTAGGTTGAGTTGGGCCCGGTAGGCCAAGGATGAGCCTAGTAGGCTAAGAGATTAGGCCCGGTAGGCTAAAATCGGATTTAACCGAGGTTAGGGTGCTAACCGGAGTTAAATGGGAAAGTAACCATGATTAGATTGCTAACCATGGTGAAGAGGCCAAAGCAGAATCATTTTGGACACATAGCAAGATTTTAGAATTTTTGGTATTTTTTCAAATTTTTACAAAGGGTTAAGGGTTGCTAAACCATGATTAAAAATTAACCAGGATTAGGTTAACCCCAGTTAAATGGTCTGAGCAGGTCAAGGTGGGCCCAGAGAGCTTGGCAAGGCCTAGTGTGGCCTCCTACCAGGTATGGGCCCTGTGCAAAAGCCCAAAGAACAGAAATTCAATAATGACGGTAATGGCATTACCGCCATTATAGAAGCACTTTTTGGGGTACTTTTCTGGTCTGTAGGTTGAGTTAGGAGTTAACCCAAGGGGTGTTGGACTCACAGGGTTGAAGAGGGAAATCCAAGGATGATCCTGGGCCTTTGGTGGGCCAGGAGAGAGGTCTGGAGTAGGCCCCACAGTGAGCTGAACTCACTGTGTATGGTAACTCAAAATAGCGGTACAAACTCTACCGCCATTCTGGACAGTTTTGAGTTAAGTCCGAATAACCAAGGTTAAGCTGCCTGGGTTGGGCCTGGAAGGACCAGGCTAGGTAGAAGAGAGGCTGAGGGACCAAGACATGGCCCTGGATTGGACCAGGGCCCACTCAAGGAGGTGTTACAGGTGCTGCAAGGTAGAATGCCAGGAATGATGGTAATTATTCTACCGCCATTCCTGGTTTTGTCCAGAAATGATTTGTCCCCCTATGGGGGCTGCACCAGAGCTTATCCAGGGGATCCCTCATGGTCTGAGGATCCCCCAGAAGCTAAAGGAGAGTGCCATACGGTGGTGGGGGTCTTGAACAACCCTCGAGAGGGTCCCCCATACCTATGGTGAGGTAGAGGGACCTCTGTTCCTAGTTGCTAAATGCTATAAAAATGAAAAAAAAAAGACCCCTAGAATAGGACCAGGGGTTTATAATGCTATTTGTAGTAAGTAAATGAGGGGTATGGGAGGCCTTACCCAAGTTTTTGTCTCTCATGGTGGTACACGGTGGCTGCACGGTGGTGGGAGGTTAAGCCAAGCCAGGGGGTCGCTGTAGAGCCCCAGACTTTTTCATGCTTAATACATGACACTTTCGTTGTCATTTTCCATTTTTAAGAGGTATAATTAATAAATAAGGAAGAAATTAGAAATTTTGAAACGTCAGAAATGTTCCTCTTCGAAGTACGAACACAACGCAAGTTGAATCGTCAAAATCGGATGAACGAGTCAAAAGATATGGCCAAAACAGTCTGAACCTGTAGGAAAACGTAGCTCGGTTATGCACTGAGGACGTAGCTCGGAAGGCACTAAGGACGTGCTCTGACGTCGTACTCTGATAACGTAGCACAGACAACGTACTCTAATAACGTATACTTTGTGCATCCGTTGTACAACTCACCACGGGCACGTTGTACAACACACCACGAGTTGGCACTATTCACGGACCACGAGTTGGCACTATTCACAGACCACGAGTTGACACTATTCACAACACCACGAGTTTGCACTATTCACAACACCATGAGTTGGCACTATTCACGGACCACGAGTTGACACTATTCACAACACCACAAGTTTGCACTATTCACAACACCACGAGTTGGCACTATTCACGGACCACGAGTTGACACTATTCACAGCACCACGAGTTGGCACTATTCACGGACCACGAGTTGGCACTATTCACGGACCACGAGTTGACACTATTCACAGCACCACGAGTTTGCACTATTCACAACACCACGAGTTGGCACTATTCACGGACCACGAGTTGGCACTATTCACAGCACTATTCACAGAAATCCCAGTAAGGGTATTACGGTCTTTTGGTCAGTTCACTCTTACCTTAAGAGTGTAACCCGAGCCTTTAGGGCATCATTCGACACTTAGAGAGTTTGAGAGAATAGAAGAAAGAGGTGAAGGCGATTCCAACCTAGGGTTTCCATTTGGGAGAGAAATCAAAGGGTTTGAAACCCTAGATCAACCTCAAACCCGTTTTCTTCAAGATTTCGGTTCAGGCATTGTGGAGCTCACAATCCAAGCTAGGGCAGCAACTCATAGTCATTTGGAAAGAGGGTTTCTTCCTCATTTCTTCAAAGTCAGTGCTTCTTACTACCCTCCTAGTTATAGTTCCTCTTTCCCTTTCTTTTCTTTTGATTTCCTTTCATTTACACATGTGCTATGAGATGGATAAATGGATGAATGGTGAATGGTGAATGGTAAATGGTGAATGGTGAATGGAGATGTAAGGGGCGATTGGATGCTAGTGGTTGTGTGGTGATGATTAAAACGGGGAAGGACATTGTTCCAATAATAAACATACATGTATGATTGAGTAAAACCATCTAGAAAAGCATGTTGTAGGGTAAATCCATAATGAACACACCATGTTTGATGAAATGCCAAGGTGAATACAGTGAGCTGTAAATTAGGAAATGCATGCCTAATAAATTCTGAATATTACTAGGGCCTATGATAGTGTGTTTCCTGTTTTCCCTAAATGCTATGAATATTGAATTGCTTAATCTTTGACGCTATATGTGTTGTGAAATTACCCAATGGTCATGTTTAAATTTAAATGCAAGTATGTACACGGTTCTCACGAGCATGGCATGCATGGCATGATTTATCGAGGTTTTCAAGAACATGGTTAGAGGTTGGACATATCCTAAGATATGTTTGACCTCGCTTTTCACAAGAAGACAAGAACCAACATTCCACGAGGGGTCTCCCCTCACTCACAAGTGCATATCATGAAGAAGGGTCTCCCTTCCCTCGCAAGTACATACATATCATAAAGAAGGGTCTCCCTTCCCTCGCAAGTGCATTGCATAAAGAAGGGTCTCCCTTCCCTCTCAAGGCATCTCACAAGGACATCTCACAAGGACATCTCACAAGGATATCTCACAAGTTACATGATCACAAGCAAGCACGCATGACATGCATGACATGACACGACATACAAGAATCAAGCAAGATAGACATGACAAGCTTTCAAGTACAAAAAGATATTTCAAGTCAAGTCAAGTGCACGATGTTTCAAGAGGATTTATCGGTTTTCTACGAATTACAAGCATGATTATAAACTGCTTTACTTCCTTGTATGATGTGAATTGTTTCCGTTTGACGTATATGAATTGCTCCTGATTATGTATTGCTATTTCTATGCTATAATTGTTGGTTAGTACTTAGTACCCACTGAGTATTCCATGCCCAGCCGTACTTCTTATGTCGGCAGGTTTTGAGGGAGCTGCTGCTCCATTTGATGTTTGTGCTCCTGGTCCATGGGTGGAAGAGGAGTACGTCGAGGAGCCTTTGGAGGAACCTCCCGTAGAGGGTTATCAGTAGGTGGTGATTAGATTCTGAGTGGATTAGCTGTGGGTGAGATGAGAGTTAGATTCATGTATTTTGGCGGGCATGTCCGCACTTTCTTTTGGAGACTTTTTGTATAAACTTGGATTTGCGTATGTAACATAGAGGTTTGGTAGTTTTCCGTTGTGCTATGTTAGAGTATGTTTCCGCTGTTTATATCCTTTGTTGTATATGCTCTGTGGGTTTTGCAGGTTAGTTGTCAAGCAAGTCATGATTAGTCGTCCAAAGTTCACTCTAACTCCTAGGGTGGGTTTTGGGTCGCGACAGAAGTGGTATCAGAGCTTAGGCTTTAGGTCTCTAGGGTCACTTAGAATCTTATACCACGGCTTGACAAGAGCATATGTTGAGAAACAAGTTAGGAAGAAAGTAAGTCGGAAGAGAGTCTTGATCCAAGTGAAAGACTAAACTTTAGTCTTAGTCAAAATGATTGTTTCAACCAAGTACGAGTCCTAGGTACGCTAGAACACTAAAGTATAAGTACAATGTGATGAATACTCTGATGACTTGATGTGAAGTATGTTAGTATTATACAACTAATACAAATTGAATTATTGTGAAATGGCATTGAAATAAACTGTGGTTTCAAGTTAGACTCATGTGGTGCTATTGTTCTCAGGACTTTAGTCATGAGACGGAACACACGGGGTCGTGGACCACATACCAGAGCTTCCTCTTCTTCACGGGATGAGGATGAGCAGCCAGACCTCTCTCAGGTCTTAGGCTCTATTGTTGAGACACTCGCCATACTGGCGGCTCGGCAAGCTATACCATCATCGGCGGCACCTACTCCACCGCCCGCAGCTCCAGTACATCGTACCGCTGGAGTTGAGGCATTCAGGAGATTGAGGCCTCCACCCTTCCATGGGAGTGTGGACCCTCTTGCTGCGGAGGCATGGATCCTCCAGATGGAGAAGATCTTTACGGTCCTCTCACCTACAGAGGAGGAGAGAGTAGCATGGGCAGCTTTCATGCTAGAGGGTGAAGCCCACCATTGGTGGTTGTCCGCATTGAGGACGAGAGACTCGACCATGCAGGGTCTACCTTGGACTTGGGAGGAGTTCAAAGATACTTTTTACAAGAAGTATTTTCTGATTAGAGCACGGGAAAAGAAAGAGAGGGAATTCATCAACCTTGAGCAAGGTTCGATGTCTGTAGCCGCTTATGAGGCCAAGTTCTCGGAGCTATCACGCTTCGCGACTCACATGGTTGCCACTGAGGCAATGAAGGCAAGAAGGTTTGAGCAAGGGCTCAAGGATGTTATCATGGAGAAGGTTTCAGTCTTCAGACATGCTACCTACCCTGAGGTAGTAGACAAGGCCTTATTGGTCGAGGCCAATTCAAAGACAGTGTCCAAGAAGAGGGAGTTGGCGAGAGGCCAAGCTAGTAGTTCAGCACCTCTAGAGAGGCGGACTCGTACCTGTAGAGACCCGAATCTTTTTCATGTTTTTAGTGCATTGCATTAAGGGTATTTTAGTCTTTATAAGGTGTTAAAGTGTGTATATTTATATCTAATTATGGTGATGTAAACTAGGCTTAATCAACTTGTAACGGATGGATGTCATAGCACATCCTAAACTTTAGGAAGCTCTAGTTTTGGCACCGTTTACTGGAATTGTGTGATTCTTGAACCATTAGAAAGGTGTTGGAACCCTCTTCGAGGTTCATGTTTAGTGTTTTTCCTCATTTTGAGTTTAAGTCAAGTCAATAGTGAGTTTTGTCTAATGGAATTACAGATCAGTCAACTTTTGGGATATTTTAGTTTATTAATTAAGTGAAAATTGGAAATTCTAAAATGCCAGAAATGTTCATTTTCGAGAGACGAATCCAACGCAAGTTGAATCGTCAAAATCCGATGAACGAGTAAAAAGTTATGGCCAAAACAGTAAAGGGAGTCAAAACTTGCAGGAACCGATCGCTCGGTCAGAACCAGCGATCGATCGGTCCAAAACCGATCGATCGGTATCTATCGACTGGTCCAAAATTTTGTAAGGAGAAATTTTCCAGAGAGTGTGTTTTTGACTGATCGCCCGGTCATAAACACCGATCGATCGGTAGCAACCGATCGCTCGGTCATAACCACCGATCGCTCGGTGCTTCGTGTTTTTGCAGAATTTTAGTAAGGGCTTTTTGGTCTTTTTGTTCTCAGACCTTGAGGCTATAAATAGGGGGTCCTACTCGAAATATTAAAATACTCCACCTAGTTCTAACCTAATTTGGAAAAAAAGGGGAGAAACCCTAGGGTTTTGAGATAGGGTTTTCTTGGAGAAGGAGGAGATTGATAGGAGATTGTAAGAAAAGTTTGGGAAGCTTCTCCAAATCGTCTCGGGAGCATTTTGAATCCAAGGGAAGGATTCCTAAGGTCGATATACTATCCTAATCAACTTTATTTTAAGGTTTTGTGAATGTTAAGATGTTAGGAATGGTAGAAATAGATGTTTGATGCATTTTCCCTAATTTTCTATGAAGTAAGCTAATTATTGATGGAAATGTGGATTGGATGTGGATGGGAAATATATGGAGGATAGGAAATGTATGGAGGATGGGATTAATATGTGGATGTGAATAGTGAATTGATTGTATGGATGAATTATGGTTTGATGAATGCTTGAAAATATAGAGGAGAAATGGATTCATATTATGCGTACACAAGGTGTTTGTGAAAATGCTTGAAAGGATAAATGCTATTATACTCTTATGAAATGGTGGTAAATTGATTATGAATTGCGATATGGATGATGATAAGATATGTATATGCGAATGGTTTGTTAAGTATGTCTAATTAATTGTATGAGAATTGATAGTCGGGAAGATAAGAACTTAGAGGAACATCTCTCAAACCGGGAATTCTCTAACTATTTGGTATGGGACATATAGTGGAGTTTCCATGGTGGGAAATCGGAATCTAAGCAATTACCAACTCGAAAGTTAATTTCGACACTTAAGCACATAAGCACGTGTATGTTAAGATAAGAATCTCACAAGTCACACATGTGGGCCACAAGCATGAGCATGACATATGTATGGCATTCTGAATAAGCATAAGCATGACATGGTCCGTATCCGCCAAGAACGGCATGTCAACCATATGATTTCTAAGGCATGGTCCGTATCCGCCAAGAACGGCATGTCTCATTACTGTGTGATCTGAATATGTGGATAAGCATAAGCATAAGCATCTCACAAGCACGTGGTCTCGTAAGCATAAGTACCTCATAAGTGTATGGTTTTCTAAGTCTAAGATTCTCACAAGTACACGAGTCAAGGTGATGATATGATGTATATGCACACACGTTCTTCCGCACTCTGATTATGTTATTATGCTATTGGATATGTTTCTGACTAAGTGCAGGTATGTTATTATTGTTGATTGGATTTTATATACACTGAGTACCTTTGTACTCAGCCGGACTTTTGTCTTGGCAGGTATAGAGCAGGAGTACCCGGCGGAGCCGTGGGTTGAGGAGACTTACCTCGAGGAAGGAGGTGAAGGTGAGCCTTCTGAGGAGGGAGCCGGAGACTTGGGCAGCTACACCTCTTAGTTTACATTTCTTTTCATTGAGAGAGTTTTGTATTTGACTTTTAGAGGATGTTGCTCAGTAGACTTCTTATTAGTTGTGTATCAGACTTGTTGGTTCATTGTGAGTTGTATATATAGACCTTAGACTTGTGCAGGTTGGATTGGGTTTATATATCGGAATTTTATTACTCTCATTTTTGGGAGACTCGTGTAGTAGCCTTGTATGCATGGTTTGTAAGCAGGTTTAAGTAATGTGGCGATTCCAAAGTCCTATTTTAGCCTTAGTAGGATTTTGGGGTCGTTACAGTACCGGTCCTTATCAGTATGCGTGGCCAGCACCACCGATGAGGCCATCTTATATGCCTCCAGCTCCCCGGTAGTATGTGCCTCAGGCGCCGAGACCTCAGGCTCTTCCAGCCCCATGGCCTGTTGCACCTCAGACGATGAGGTATGCGCCACCTCCGGTCCCTCCGGCCCCTCCGGCCTACACATATGAGGTCTACACTTCATGCGGCAAAAGGCATCCGGCAGGAGATTGCCGAAGAGCATCTGGTGGATGTTACCATTGCGGTCGCCAGGGCCACATGATCAGGGATTGCCCTAGTCGGCATTTACCAGGCCAGTCTCAGGGGATTAGTCCACCAGCACGCCCAGCAGGATCATATCAGGCGTCATCTCAGACTACCCGGTCTACACCACAGTCTCGCCAGGCGAACCAGGGGCGAGTTTTTGCCTTGACAGAGGGTGATGCACTTGCATCTGACGATGTGGTGCAAGGTACGCGTTTGGAGTTATTTTCTTTATTCGTGATGGTTATGTTATGTTTTATTCCATGTGTACGTACTTGGTATGCTATATATGTATATACCTATGTGTATACACTGTTGATGCTTGAATTGACGTAACTAGCTAAAATTTTAGGAGCCCTACTAGTCAATGAGTGTTTGGCTCGAGTGTTGATTGATACCGGGTCTACTCA
Organism: Tetracentron sinense; assembly: GCA_015143295.1. NCBI lineage: Eukaryota > Viridiplantae > Streptophyta > Magnoliopsida > Trochodendrales > Trochodendraceae > Tetracentron > Tetracentron sinense. The sequence goes on along the minus strand of CM026569.1, from coordinate 23,004,629 downwards.
TTCATTTGTCTCGCCGAGTTTTTCAGAAGGCTTTTCTGTAGAGCCAAGTCAGCTAGAACTGGAGTTAGCCATTTCGACTCCTCTCGGCAAAACAGTATTGGCAGATAAAGTGTATGGAGATAGTGTGGTCCAAGTTGGGAGCCACGAGTTGGCGGTTGATCTCATCGTCCTTGGATTCCAAGACTTTGATGTTATATTGGGAATGGATTGGTTAGCAGCACATCATGGGCATGTAGCTTGCTTTGAGAAAATGGTACTCTTCAAGCCGGTAGAAGGAAAACCATTTCACTTTCGAGGGTTGAGAAGTAGAGACATTGCCCGCTTTGCGGCGTTGAGCTTAGCTAACCCTGAAGCAAAGGACTCATCGACTATTCCGGTTGTGAGTGAATTCCCGGATGTATTTCCAGAAGAGTTGCCAGGATTGCCTCCAGATAGGGAGGTTGAGTTTGTGATCGAGCTTGCACCAGGCACAGCTCCTGTTTTCAGATCTCCATATAGAATGGCCCCTATTGAACTCAAGGAGTTGAAGACTCAGTTGGAGGAATTACAAGGCCTTGGTTTCATTCGACCAAGTGTCTCACCGTGGGGTGCCCCGGTGTTGTTTGTTAAGAAGAAAGATGGCTCGATGCGGATGTGCGTCGATTATCGGCAATTGAACAAAGTTACTATAAAGAATAGGTATCCCTTGCCTAGGATTGATGACTTGTTCGATCAGTTGAAGGGAGCGAGATTTTTCTCGAAGATAGATCTTCGATCGGATTATCACCAGATGAAGATTAAGGTGGAAGATGTTCCCAAAACTGCTTTCAGGACTCGATATGGGCACTACGAGTTCTTGGTGATGCCTTTTGGATTCATGAACGCGCCGGCAGCCTTTATGGATTTGATGAACCGGGTGTTCCGGCCATATCTTGATAGGTGCGTGATTGTATTTGTTGATGACATTTTGGTCTATTCCCAGACACGGGAAGATCACACACGCGACCTATGCCTTGCCTTGGAAATGCTAAGAGAGCACAAGCTATACGCCAAACTTAGCAAGTGTGAGTTTTGGTTGGAAGAGGTGGCATTCCTAGGCCATGTTGTTTCTGCAGAAGGTATATCGGTAGATCCAAAGAAGATCGAAGCAGTTATGAGTTGGGCGAGGCCCAAGAGTGTTACCGAGATACGCAGCTTTCTTGGGTTGGCAGGCTACTACAGGAGATTCGTAGAGGGTTTCTCTAGCCTTGCAGCACCGCTCACTTACCTGACAAGGAAAAATGCCAAGTTTGTATGGAGTGATAAGTGCGATATCAGTTTCACGGAACTGAAGAAGAGGCTTACTACAGCCCCTGTCCTTACTGTGCCATCTGGACCTTATGGGTATGAGGTGTATAGCGATGCCTCACACGTTGGACTTGGGTGTGTACTCATGCAGCACAAGAAAGTCATTGCCTATGCATCAAGGCAGTTGAAGGAGCATGAGAAGAATTATCCCACGCACGACTTGGAGCTTGCGGCAGTCGTGTTTGCACTTAAGATTTGGCGTCATTACCTTTATGGGGTGGAGTTCTATGTGTTTACCGATCACAAGAGTCTCAAGTACCTCTTTTCCCAAAAGGAGCTGAATCTAAGGCAAAGGCGTTGGATGGAATTTTTGAAGGACTATGATTGTACCATTCAATACCACCCGGGTAAAGCGAATGTTGTGGCTGATGCTTTGAGTAGAAGACCTCAAGGGTTGTTAGCACACATGTTGGTTCAAGAATGGAAGCTACTAGAAGATTTGGCAAATCTGGACATTAGTGTGAATGACTCTGTCCGTGGTCCTACCTTGGCAAATGTTACGGTTCGGCCGTACATTATAGATTTGATCCAAGAACATCAAGCCATGGATGCTGAATTGTTGGCTTATCGGGACAAGGAAGTTGCTAAGGGTAGTGAGGACTTCTCTCTCACTAGTCGGGGTGCTATCACATTCAAGGGAAGACTGTGCGTCCCAGCCAATGCAGATCTTCGAAGAGAGATTTTGGATGAAGCACACCGTTCGAAGTACACAGTGCATCCAGGGGGTACAAAGATGTACCGGAACCTCAAGAGTCACTTTTGGTGGCGGAATATGAAGAGGGAGGTTGCGGAATATGTAGCACGGTGCTTAGTGTGCCAACAGGTGAAAGCAGAACACATGCGACCCGCCGGTCTATTGCATTCCCTTCCGATTCCCGAGTGGAAATGGGAGAACATATCCATGGACTTCATAGTTGGCTTGCCAAAGACGGCTAGGGGCTCAGATGCGATATGGGTAGTAGTGGATCGTTTGACAAAGTCCGCTCATTTCTTACCCTACCGAACCACTTTCAACTCAAGTCAGTTGGCTGCACTATACATCAAGGAAGTAGTTAGATTGCACGGAGTGCCTGTTAGTATTGTGTCGGATCGGGATCCAAGATTCACGTGAAGATTTTGGAAAAGTTTCCAGGAGGCTATGGGTTCCCGACTTGATTTCAGCACCGCTTTTCATCCACAGATGGATGGACAAACCGAGAGAGTGAACCAAGTCATTGAAGACATGCTTCGGGCTTGTATGTTGGATTTCAGAGGCAGTTGGGAAGAGCACTTGCCTTTGGTTGAATTTTCCTATAATAACAGCTATCAGACAAGTATTCAAATGGCACCATTTGAGGCCTTGTATGGGTGAAGTTGTAGGTCTCCTCTCTATTGGGATGAGGTAGGAGAAAGGAAAGTACTTGGTCCGAAGTTGATTGAGCAAACTGCAAACACAGTTAAGATCATTCGGGATCGATTGAAAGCCGCTCAAGATCGCCAGAAAAGCTATGCAGACACACGCCGTAGGGACTTGGAATTTCAAGTAGGGGATCAAGTTTTTGTGAAAGTATCTCCTAGCAAAGGGATCATGAGATTTCGAAAACGAGGCAAGCTCAGTCCTCGGTATGTTGGGCCTTTTGAGATTATCACCCGGGTTGGTGAAGTAGCTTATGGAGTAGCTCTTCCACCTCACATGGCCGCAGTTCACAATGTCTTCCATGTGTCTATGCTTCGGAAGTACATTGCGGATCCTTCGCATGTCATAGACTTAGCACCGTTGGAGGTTCGAGAGGACCTCACCTTGATTGAAAAGCCGGTTCAGATTTTGGATCGAAGAGATCAGGTACTTCGCAACAAGACAATCCCTTTGGTTCTTGTGCAATGGCAACACCATGCTCGGGAAGAAGCTACATGGGAGCGTGAAGCCGAAGTCAAAGCAAAGTACCCAGAATTAATTGAATGAGTTTTGTATGAAGTCTGTGTAGGACTTGTAATTCTGTTTTGATTTGTAATACTAGTATCGTCTGAATTTCGAGGACGAAATTTTTGTAAGGGGGGGAGGATGTAGAGCCCCAGACTTTTTCATGCTTAATACATGACACTTTCGTTGTCATTTTCTATTTTTAAGAGGTATAATTAATAAATAAGAAAGAAATTGGAAATTTTGAAACTTCAGAAATGTTCCTCTTCGAAGTACGAACACAACGCAAGTTGAATCATCAAAATCGGATGAACGAGTCAAAAGATATGGCCAAAACAGTCTGAACCTGTAGGAAAACGTAGCTCGGTTATGCACTGAGGACGTAGCTCGGAAGGCACTAAGGACGTGCTCTGACGTCGTACTCTGATAACGTAGCACAGACAACGTACTCTGATAACGTATACTTTGTGCATCCGTTGTACAACTCACCACGGGCACGTTGTACAACACACCACGAGTTGGCACTATTCACGGACCACGAGTTGGCACTATTCACGGACCACGAGTTGACACTATTCACAACACCACGAGTTTGCACTATTCACAACACCATGAGTTGGCACTATTCACGGACCACGAGTTGACACTATTCACAACACCACGAGTTTGCACTATTCACAACACCACGAGTTGGCACTATTCACGGACCACGAGTTGACACTATTCACAGCACCACGAGTTGGCACTATTCACAGCACCACGAGTTGGCACTATTCACGGACCACGAGTTGGCACTATTCACGGACCACGAGTTGGCACTATTCAAGGACCACGAGTTGACACTATTCACAGCACCACGAGTTTGCACTATTCACAACACCACGAGTTGGCACTATTCACGGACCATGTAACGACCCCAAAATCCTACTAAGGCTAAAATAGGACTTTGGAATCGCCACATTACTTAAACCTGCTTACAAACCATGCATACAAGGCTACTACACGACTCTCCCAAAAATGAGAGTAATAAAATTCCGATATATAAACCCAATCCAACCTGCACAAGTCTAAGGTCTATATATACAACTCACAATGAACCAACAAGTCTGATACACAACTAATAAGAAGTCTACTGAGCAACATCCTCTAAAAGTCAAATACAAAACTCTCTCAATGAAAAGAAATGTAAACTAAGAGGTGTAGCCGCCCAAGTCTCCGGCTCCCTCCTCAGAAGGCTCACCTTCACCTCCTTCCTCGAGGTAAGTCTCCTCAACCCACGGCTCCGCCGGGTACTCCTGCTCTATACCTGCCAAGAAAAAGTCCGGCTGAGTACAAAGGTACTCAGTGTATATAAAATCCAATCAACAATAATAATATACCTGCACTTAGTCAGAAACATATCCAATAGCATAATAACATAATCAGAGTGCGGAAGAACGTGTCGCATATACATCATATCATCACCTTGACTCGTGTACTTGTGAGAATCTTAGACTTAGAAAACCATACACCTATGAGGTACTTATGCTTACGAGACCACGTGCTTGTGAGATGCTTATGCTTATGCTTATGTACTTATTCAGATCATACAGTAATGAGACATGCCGTTCTTGGCGGATACGGACCATGCCTTAGAAATCATATGGTTGACATGCCATTCTTGGCGGATACGGACCATGTCATGCTTATGCTTATTCAGAATGCCATACATATGTCATGCTCATGCTTGTGGCCCACATGTGTGACTTGTGAGATTCTTATCTTAACATACACGTGCTTATGTGCTTAAGTGTCGAAAATAACTTTCGAGTTGGTAATTGCTTAAATTCCGATTTCCCACCATGGAAACTCCACTATATGTCCCATACCAAATAGTTAGAGAATTCCCAGTTTGAGAGATGTTCCTCTAAGTTCTTATCTTCCCGACTATCAATTCCCATACAATTAATTAGACATACTTAACAAACCATTCGCATATACATATCTTATCATAATCCATATCGCAATTCATAATCAATTTACCACCATTTCATAAGAGTATAATAGCATTTATCCTTTCAAGCATTTTCACAAACACCTTGTGTACGCATAATATGAATCCATTTCTCCTCTATATTTTCAAGCATTCATCAAACCATAATTCATCCATACAATCAATTCACTATTCACATCCACATATTAATCCCATCCTCCATACATTTCCCATCCTCCATATATTTCTCATCCACATCCAATCCACATTTCCATCAATAATTAGCTTACTTCATAGAAAATTAGGGAAAATGCATCAAACATCTATTTATACCATTCCTAACATCTTAACATTCACAAAACCTTAAAATAAAGTTGATTAGGATAGTATATCGACCTTAGGAATCCTTCCCTTGGATTCAAAATGCTTCCGAGATGATTTGGAGAAGCTTCCCAAACTTTTCTTGCAATCTCCTATCAATCTCCTCCTTCTCCAAGAAAACCCTCTCTCAAAACCCTAGGGTTTCTCCCCCTTTTTGCCAAATTAGGTTAGAACTAGGTGGAGTATTTTAATATTTCGAGTAGGACCCCCTATTTATAGCCTCAAGGTCTGAGAACAAAAAGACCAAAAAGCCCTTACTAAAATTCTGCAAAAACACGAAGCACCGAGCGATCGGTGGTTATGACCGAGCAATCGGTTGCTACCGATCGATCGGTGTTTATGACCGGGCGATCGGTCAAAAACACACTCTCTGGAAAATTTCCCCATACAAAATTTTGGACCAGTCGATAGATACCGATCGATCGGTTTTGGACCGATCGATCACTGGTTCTGACCGAGCGATCGGTTCCTGCAGGTTTTGACTCCCTTTACTGTTTTGGCCATAACTTTTTACTCGTTCATCGGATTTTGAGGATTCAACTTGCGTTGGATTCGTCTCTCGAAAATGAACATTTCTGGCATTTTAGAATTTCCAATTTCCACTTAATTAATAAACTAAAATATCTCCAAAGTTGACTGATCTGTAATTCCATTAGACAAAACTCACTATTGACTTGACTTAAACTCAAAATGAGGAAAAACACTAAACATGAACCTTGAAGAGGGTTCCAACACCTTTCTAATGGTTCAAGAATCACACAATTCCAGTAAACGGTGCCAAAACTAGAGCTTCCTAAAGTTTAGGATGTGCTATGACATCCATCCGTTACAAGTTGATTAAGCCTAGTTTACATCACCATAATTAGATATAAATATACACACTTTAACACCTTATAAAGACTAAAATACCCTTAATGCAATGCACTAAAAACATGAAAAAGATTCGGGTCTCTACAGACCACGAGTTGGCACTATTCACAACACTATTCACAGAAATCCCAGTAAGGGTATTACGGTCTTTTGGTCAGTTCACTCTTACCTTAAGAGTTTAACCTGAGCCTTTAGGGCATCATTCGACACTTAGAGAGTTTGAGAGAATAGAAGAAAGAGGTGAAGGCGATTCCAACCTAGGGTTTCCATTTGGGAGACAAATCAAAGGGTTTGAAACCCTAGATCAACCTCAAACCCGTTTTCTTCAAGATTTCGGTTCAGGCATTGTGGAGCTCGCAATCCAAGCTAGGGCAGCAACTCACAGTCATTTGGAAAGAGGGTTTCTTCCTCATTTCTTCAAAGTCGGTGCTTCTTACTACCCTCCTAGTTATAGTTCCTCTTTCCCCTTCTTTTCTTTTGATTTCCTTTCATTTACACATGTGCTATGAGATGGATGAATGGATGAATGGTGAATGGTGAATGGTAAATGGTGAATGGTGAATGGAGATGTAAGGGGCGATTGGATGCTAGTGGTTGTGTGGTGATGATTAAAACGGGGAAGGGCATTGTTCCAATAATAAACATACATGTATGATTGAGTAAAACCATCTAGAAAAGCATGTTGTAGGGTAAATCCATAATGAACACACCCTGTTTGATGAAATGCCAAGGTGAATACAGTGAGCTGTAAATTAGGAAATGCATGCCTAATAAATTCTGAATATTACTAGGGCCTATGATAGTGTGTTTCCTGTTTTCCCTAAATGCTATGAATATTGAATTGCTTAATCTTTGACGCTATATGTGTTGTGAAATTACCCAATGGTCATTTTAAATTTAAATGCAAGTATGTACACGGTTCCCACGAGCACGGCATGCATGGCATGATTTATCGAGGTTTTCAAGAACATGGTTAGAGGTGGGACATATCCTAAGATATGTTTTACTTCGCTTTTCACAAGAAGACAAGAACCAACATTCCACGAGGGGTCTCCCCTCACTCACAAGTGCATATCATGAAGAAGGGTCTCCCTTCCCTCGCAAGTACATACATATCATAAAGAAGGGTCTCCCTTCCCTCGCAAGTGCATTGCATAAAGAAGGGTCTCCCTTCCCTCTCAAGGCATCTCACAAGGATATCTCACAAGTTACATGATCACAAGCAAGCACGCATGACATGCATGACATGACACGACATACAAGAATCAAGCAAGATAGACATGACAAGCTTTCAAGTACAAAAAGATATTTCAAGTCAAGTCAAGTGCACGATGTTTCAAGAGGATTTATCGGTTTTCTACGAATTACAAGCATGATTATAAACTGCTTTACTTCCTTGTATGATGTGAATTGTTTCCGTTTGACATATATGAATTGCTCCTAATTATGTATTGCTATTTCTATGCTATAATTGTTGGTTAGTACTTAGTACCCGCTGAGTATTCCATGCTCAGCCGTACTTCTTATGTCGGCAGGTTCTGAGGGAGCTGCTGCTCCATTTGATGTTTGTGCTCCTGGTCCATGGGTGGAAGAGGAGTACGTCGAGGAGCCTTTGGAGGAACCTCCCGTAGAGGGTTATCAGTAGGTGGTGATTAGATTCTGAGTGGATTAGCTGTGGGTGAGATGAGAGTTAGATTCATGTATTTTGGCGGGCATGTCCGCACTTTCTTTTGGAGACTTTTTGTATAAACTTGGATTTGCGTATGTATATACATAGAGGTTTGGTAGTTTTCCGTTGTGCTATGTTAGAGTATGTTTCCGCTGTTTATATCCTTTGTTGTATATGCTCTGTGGGTTTTGCAGGTTAGTTGTCAAGCAAGTCATGATTAGTCGTCCAAAGTTCACTCTAACTCCTAGGGTGGGTTTTGGGTCGTGACAGTCGCCTAGGAAGGCTCTCTGAGATCCAACTCAGGCGGAGGACATGGCTGAGGGAAGGTTGGGGGGTGTGACTAAATCTCTACATAGTTTTTGGGTATGGTTTTTGGAATGGGGATGAACCATGGAATGGGGGAGTTTAAATAGAAGTGGAGGGAGACCTCAGGGCATTTAAGGGATTAACCTCGGTGTGCTAGACACTAGGGAGGTGGAGCACAAGTAGCCAGGGAGGTGCCAGTTGCCGGATTATAGAAAATGGGTAATGACAATAGTGTATCTACTGTCATTCCTGGTTTAGCCTAAACCAGGAATGGCAGTAAAAGCTCTACCGCCATTCTGGCTTTTTTGCTGGAAATGGCCACACCCCTTCTCACTTGGGGGCTAAACCCTTTCTTATAAGGCTTACCCGGGCCTTTAGGGCTTCATTCACTATACTTAGAATATTTTGAGAGAGAGGGAGAGAGAAGAAGAGGATTTTCTCCTAGGGCATCCTTGGTGAAGAGATCAAGGGTTTGAACATCCAAGAAATCTTCACAAAGTTGGTTCTCCTTCCAAGCCAAGCCTCAAGCACGCGGGGAGCTTGTCCTTCAAAGCTAGGGCAGCGTTTCCATGGTAATTTCAAGGGGGTTTCTTCCTCCACTCAAGTCTTCTTCAAGCAAGGGTTCTTCCCTACCAATTGGGGTTCTATTTCAAGGTTTCTTCAAGGTCAAGCCTTGATTCAAGGTTAGTACACCCTACTAACTTCCCCTAACAATAATCTAGGTTTTCTATGCGAAATATGATTCTTGCCATTATGTTTTCTTCCTTGTGAAATGTACCATCTCTAATAAATATAAACAAGATAAAGAAAAGATATGGATGTGTAGATAGGATGTTGATTGAGGCGATGGGATGCCGAATGTGTGGTGTGTGATATGGAAAAAGGGAGGATGGGCATTTTACCAATAATGAACTTACCTTGATGGTTGGATGGAAAATATGCACTAAGAAGAAAAAGATAAACTATTATGAAACATTGCATGTTATGTGTTTGACAAAATGCCTAAACTATGAATAAATGACTTAAATGAAGAAATGGAAGTAGGCCTTATACATGCGTTCTTATGAATGATGAATTGATCCAATGCCATGTAGATTACTCAAATTCTTATACGCATATACTATGAATTGAATTGTGATGCCATATCTCTCTTGTTATCCGTTTTCCCATGATTGTCACCATTGCCATGAACACGAGCACGCATGTATGCATGAACCGAGATTTCAAGAGCATATGCATATAATAATCAACAAGAAAACATTGCATGTCAAGGAGGTTAGTAGCCCGGGGACATTCGGGTACTAGCCTCTGGCTCACAAGAAAACCCAAAACACTACATGTCAAGGAGGTTGGTAGCCCGGGGACATTCGTGTACTAGCCTCTGGCTCACAAGAAAACTAAACAAGTAACTAAAATTCACGTATTGTCAAGGAGGTTGGTAGCCCAGGGACATTCGGGAACTAGCCTCTGACTCACAAGAAAATCATATATCAAGGAGGTTGGCAACCCAGGGAAATTTGGGTGCTAGCCTCTGGCTCACAAGTTACAAGATGAAAGTTTACAAGATGATGACAAGGCATTCATGCATGCACGCATACATGATTTTTCTCAAGTCATACTGAGACATGAAACGGATTTCCAAGCATGAGTTTTTATCAGAGATTTTCGCATTCATGCACACACGTCGAGATGATTGTATCGTACCATGTTTAATATTGTTTCTTTTGTAATGTTCCTATTACTGCTCTATATTGTATTACTGTTGTTGTGTTTTATTAATTGTTATGGTTAGCTAGTAGCTTGTATTCACTAATTATTCCATGCTCAGCCGTACTTTCATGTCGGCAGGTACTGAGGGAGCTCTCGACCTGGAGCCTTGGGTCGAGGAAGAGTACATAGAGGAGGGAGAGCCGTCTATTCCACTACTGTCTCAGGCGGACCGAGACCTCGACGTGTGGCCTTACCTTGACTACTGTTGAGGAGAGAGTGTGAGGGGATTTTTTTTGAGTATTTGTGACATTTTGATAGGTGATTCTATCCACCTTAGAATTTGATATGTACTGGGTATATGTTTCACTTGGAATACTATTTTGGAACTTTAGAAGAAAAGAACAAGTTAGTTTACGCTTCCGCATCTATGTTTAGCTTCCGCGCTCTGATTATCATTGTGTCAATATTTCTTTACCTTGTTCATTACAGGATGGTTTGATAGGTACGTATAGTCACACCTAAAGTATCCCTTAACTCCTAGGGGGTATTTTGGGGCGCGACATTCAAGCTCTATGATCTTTTGTTCTTTTCTTGAATCTCAAGATCCTTTCTTGATTAACAAGATTAGTTCTGCTTTTACTCAAAAGAAAAACTAGAACCAAGAGAGAAGAAGAATGGTGACCGTACACTTTCCAAAAGAGAGAGAGAGGGAGGGCGTGAGCTTGAGGAGAGGGGAGAGAGAAAACATTGAAGTAGAGTATGTCCAAGGGTTGGACGTCCCATATATTTATAGGCTTGCTTGGATTGCTTTACTTGCAATCCAAGACTCCTTATCCTAATCCAATTAGAATTCCTCAAAAGATTCCTTAATGATAATCTCCAATTAATTATGATTTATCTTAGAAAGAAATCGACCTTATCCATTAATAACAAACTAATTATATCCTTATCTAATAAGGAATCTTTAATTAGTAACTAACTAATCTTATCCTTATCTAATAAGGAATCATTGATTAGTAACAAACTAATAGAATCCCAATTAAATTTGGAATCTTTAATTAGTAACTAACTAATCTTATCCTTATCTAATAAGGAATCATTAATTAGTTACAAACTAATTAAAGAGATAAGTCTCCACATGAAGTGGGCATCCCACCCTAGGTGGGCCCTATTTCCACACGCCCCTTTTGTAGAGCCCCGGACCTTTTCACATTTAATGCATAACACTTTCGTTGCCATTTTGCCTTTAAAGAGGTATAATTAATAAATAAGGAAGAAATTGGAAATTCTGAAATGTCAGAAGTGTTCGTTTTCGAAGTACGAACCCAACGCAAGTTGAATCGTCGAAATCGGACGAACGAGTCAAAAGTTATGGCCAAAACAGTTTGGACCTGCAGACCACCGATCGCTCGGTCCATGGAGCGATCGATCGGTCCAAAACCGATCGCTCGGAGGCTATCGACTAGTCGAGGTTTTTGTATGGGGAAATTTTCCAGAGAGTGAAATTTTAACCGATCGCTCGGTTATGAAACCGATCGATCGGTAGGCAACCGATCGATCGGTCATTAACGCCGATCGCTCGGTCCTCGCGTTTTACAGAATTTTCACTAAGGGTATTTTCGGCATCCGGGTGTTATACCCTTTCTTATTTAGGATTGCCCGAGCCTTTAGGGCTCATTCTCAACCCTTAGAAGATTTGGGAGATTAGAAGAGAGGAGAAAGGGTTCCTAAATCTAGGGTTTCCATTTTGAAGAGGAATCAAAGGGGTTTGAGACCCTAGATCATCCTCAAGCACGTTTTCCTTCAAGATCTCGGCTCAAGCTCGGGTGGAGCTCGTGTTCCAAGCTAGGGCAGCAACTCACGGTCGTTTGGAAGAGGGGTTTCTTCCTCATCTCTTCAAGGTCGGTACTTCTTACTACCCTCCTAGTTATAGCTTCTCTTTTCCTTTGTTTCTCCTTGTTTTCCTTCACATAAATATGTGTTATGAGATTGGTGGTATGAATGGTGAATGGAGATGGATGTTGGCGAATGGATGCCGTGTGGATGATGTAATGAACGAATGGGAAAGGGCATTGTACTAATAATGAACATACAAGTGTGATGTGAGCATAACCCACATAGAAAAGCATGATCTAGGTTTAAGTGAATAATGAACACACCCCATGTTTGATGAAATGCCAAGGTGAACAAAATGAATGATAAATTAAGGGAACCCATGTTTAATTGCTCTTGAATTTTGTTAGGGTTCATGATAGTGTGTTTCTTACATTTCTTAAAATGTGTAGATTATTAATTACTTAAATTGTCATCTGCTATGCCTTGTGAATCACTCCAAATTGTCATATTTAATTCCAAATGCAAGTATGCACACGATCTCACGAGCACGCATGGAATGATGTGATTTACCGATGTTTTGAGTATGGGACGTAGAGGTGGGGCATATCCTAAGATATGTTTCACTTCGCTTTGACAAGGGCAAGACAATCATGCATTGCATAGGGAAAGGTCTCCCATCCCCTCGCATGACATGCATAGCATCGCATGACACGCATAGCATAGCATGGCATGACACGCATAACATAGCATCACACATTCTGCATGGATGCTAGTTGCGACGGGCTATGAACGGCAACTAGGCATTCACATTCCGCATGGATGCTAGTTGCGACGGGCTATGAACGGCAACTAGGCATTCACATTCTGCATGGATGCTAGTTGCGACGGGCTATGAACGGCAACTAGGCATACCCATCTGCATATAGGGTACTAGTTGTGACGGACTATGAACGGCAACTAGGCATGTGAACATGTTTAAATTATGAACAAGCAAGCATGATACTCGCATGACACGCATGACATGACATGACACGCATGATATGACAAGATAAGACAACATAACAAGTTTCAAGCACGGAAATGGTATTTTCAAGTCAAGTCAAGTGCACGATGTTTTCAAGAGGTTTCATCGGCTTTCTACGAAATACAAGCATGATTATAAATTGTTTTGCTTCCTTGTATGATATAAATTGTTCATGTTCTATATATGCAACTTGCTTCCTCCTTTATGTATGCTATCTGTATGCTATGACTACTGGTTAGTGCTTAGTACCCGCTGAGTATTCCATGCTCAGCCGTACTTCTTATGTCGGCAGGTGACGGCGGAGCAGCTGCTCCATTTGATATCTGTGCTCCGAGTCCATGGGTGGAGGAGGAGTACGTCGAGGAGCCTTTTGAGGAACCTCCAGTAGAGGGTTACCATTAGGTGGTTGTAGATTCTGAGTGGATTAGCTGTGGGTGAGATGAGAGATTATATCCATGTATTTTGGCGGGTCTGTCCGCACTTTCTTCTGGTTACTTTTTGTATAAACTTGGACCATATGTATATACTTAGAGGTTTGTTAGACTTCCGCTGTGTTTTATAGTTATGTTTCCGCTATAATGTCTTCTATTGTATATGCTCTGTGGTTTTTGCAGGTTGGTTTGTCAAGCAAGTCATGTAAGTCATGATTGAGTCGTCCAAGATTCACTCTAACTCCTAGGGTGGGTTTTGGGACGCGACAGAAGTGGTATCAGAGCTTAGGCTTTAGGTCTCTAGGGTCACTTAGAATCTTATACCACGGCTTGACAAGAGCATATGTTAGGAAACAAGTTAGGAAGGGAGTGAGTCGGGAACGAGTCTGGTTCCAAGTTTAAGACTAAACTTTAGTCTTAGTCTAAAATGGTTGCTTTAACCAAGTACGGGTCCTAGGTACGCTAGAACACTAAAGTATAAGTATAATGTGATGAATACTCTGATGACTTGATGTGATGTATATTAGTATTATACCACTAATACAAATTGAATTATTGTGAAATGACATTGAAATAAACTGTGGTTTTAGTGAGACTCATGTGGTGCTATTGTTCTCAGGACTTTAGTCATGAGGCGGGGCACACGGGGTCGTGGACCACACACCAGAGCTTCATCTTCTTCCAGAGATGAGGATGAGCAGCCGGACCTCTCCCAGGTCTTAGGCTCTATTGCTGAGACACTCGCCATCCTGGCGGCTCGGCAAACTATACCGGCATCAGCGGCACCTACTCCACCGCCCGCAGCTCCAGTACATCGTACAGCTGGAGTTGAGGCATTCAGGAGATTGAGGCCTCCATCCTTCCATGGGAGTGTGGACCCTCTTGCTGCGGAGGCGTGGATCCTCCAGATGGAGAAGATTTTTGCAGTCCTCTAGCCTACAGAGGAGGATAGAGTAGCATGGGCAGTTTTCATGCTAGAGGGTGAAGCCCACCATTGGTGGTTGTCCGCATTGAGGACGCGAGACTTGACCATGCAGGGTCAACCTTGGACTTGGGAGGAGTTCAAGGATACTTTTTACAAGAAGTATTTTCCGATCGGTGCACGGGAAAAGAAAGAGAGAGAATTCATCAACCTTGAGCAAGGTTCGATGTCTGTGGCTGCTTATGAGGCCAAGTTCTCGGAGCTATCACGCTTCGCGACACATATGATTGCCACCGAGGCAATGAAGGCGAGGAGGTTTGAGCAAGGGCTCAAGGATGTCATCATGGAGAAAGTGTCGGTTTTCAGGCATGCCACTTACGCCGAAGTAGTGGATAAGGCCTTATTGGTTGAGGCCAATTCTGAAGCGGTGTCTAAGAAGAGAGAGTTGGCGAGAGGCCAAGCCAGTAGTTCAGCACCTCCAGAGAGACGGGCTCGTACCGGCCCTTATCAGTATACATGGCCAGCACCACCGATGAGGCCGACTTATGCGGCCCCAGCACCACGGCAGTACGTGCCACAGGCACCTCGACCTCAGGCTCTCCCGGCCCCATGGCCAGTTGCACCTCAGGTGGCGAGATATGCTCCACCTCAGGCCCCTCCTACCCACACACACGAGGCCTGCCCTTCATGCGGCCGACGGCACCCAGCTGGGGATTGCCTAAGAGCATCGGGTGGATGTTTTCACTGTGGTCGCCAGGGTCACGTGATCAGGGATTGCCCTACCCGGCATTTACCAGGCCAGTCTCAGGGGATTAGGCCACCAGCACGCCCAGCAGGATCATATCAGGCGTCATCTCAGACTACCCGGTCTACACCTCAGTCTCGCCAGGCGAACCAGGGGCGAGTTTTTGCCTTGACAGAGGGTGATGCACTTGCATCTGACGATGTGGTGCAAGGTACGCGTTAGGAGTTATTTTCCTTATTCGTGATTGTTGTGTTATGTCTTATTCCTTGTGTACGTAGTTGGTATGCTATATATATATTTACCTACGTGTATACACTGTTGAGGCTTGAATTGACGTAACTAGCTAAAATTTCAGGAACCCTACTAGTCAATGAGTATTTGGCTCGAGTGTTGATTGATACCGGGTCTACTCATTCGTTTGTCTCGCCGAGTTTTTCAGAAGGCTTTTCTGGGGAGCCAAGTCAGCTAGAACCGGAGTTAGCCATTTCGACTCCTCTTGGCAAAACAGTATTGGCAGATAAAGTGTATAGAAATGGTGTGGTCCAAGTTGGAAGCCACGAGTTGGCGGTTGATCTCATCGTCCTTGGATTCCAAGACTTTGATGTTATATTGGGAATGGATTGGTTAGCAGCACATCATGGGCATGTAGCTTGCTTTGAGAAAATGGTACTCTTCAAGCCAGTAGAAGGAAAACCATTCCACTTTCGCGGGTTGAAAAGCAGGTCGATTGCTCGTTTTGCGGCGTTGGGCGTAGCTAACCCCGAGGCAAAGGACTCATCAACTATGCCGGTTGTGAGTGAGTTCCTGGATGTATTTCCAGAGGAGTTGCCAGGATTGCCTCCAGACAGGGAGATTGAGTTTATGATCGAGCTTGCACCAGGCACAGCTCCTGTTTGCAGGGCTCCGTATAGAATGGCCCCTGTTGAACTCAAAGAGTTAAAGGCTCAGTTGGAAGAATTACAAAGCCTTGGCTTCATTCGACCAAGTGTCTCACCGTGGGGTGCCCCAGTGTTGTTTGTTAAGAAGAAAGACGGCTCGATGCGGATGTGTGTCGATTATCGGCAATTGAACAAAGTCACTATAAAGAATAGGTATCCATTGCCTAGGATTGACGACTTGTTCGATCAGTTGAAGGGAGCAAGATTTTTCTCAAAGATAGATCTTCGATCGGGTTATCACCAGTTGAAGATTAAGGTGGAAGATGTTCCCAAAACTGCTTTCAGGACTCGATATGGGCACTATGAGTTCTTGGTGATGCCTTTTGGTCTCACGAACGCGCCGGCAGCCTTTATGGATTTGATGAACCGGGTGTTCCGACCATACCTAGATCGGTGCGTGATTGTATTTGTTGATGACATTTTGGTCTATTCCCAGACACGGGAAGATCACATACGCGACCTTCGCCTCGCATTGGAAATGTTAAGAGAGCACAAGCTATACGCCAAAATTAGCAAGTGTGAGTTTTGGTTGGAAGAGGTGGCATTCCTAGGCCACGTTGTTTCCGCGGAAGGCATCTCCGTTGATCCGAAGAAGATAGAAGCTGTTATGAGTTGGGCGAGGCCCAAGAGTGTTACTGAAATACGCAGCTTTCTTGGGCTGGCAGGCTACTACAGGAGATTCGTAGAGGGTTTCTCTAGCCTTGCAGCACCGCTTACTTACCTGACACGGAAGAATGCGCAGTTTGTTTGGAGCGACAAGTGTGAGATCAGTTTCACGGAACTGAAGAAGAGGCTTACTACAGCTCCTGTCCTTACAGTGCCATCCGGACCTCTTGGGTATGAGGTGTACAGTGATGCCTCACACGTTGGACTTGGATGTGTGCTTATGCAACACAAGAAGGTCATTGCCTATGCATCAAGGCAATTGAAGGAGCATGAGAAGAATTACCCCACGCACGACTTAGAGCTTGCCGCAGTCGTGTTTGCACTCAAGATCTGGCGACATTACTTATACGGGGTGGAATTCTATGTGTATACGGACCACAAGAGCCTCAAGTACCTCTTTTCCCAAAAGGAATTGAATCTAAGGCAACGGCGTTGGATGGAATTTCTGAAGGATTATGATTGTACCATTCAATACCATCCGGGTAAGGCAAATGTAGTGGCTGATGCTCTGAGTAGAAGACCTCAGGGGTTGTTAGCACACATGTTGGTTCAAGAATGGAAGCTACTAGAAGATTTGGCAAATCTGGACATCAGTGTGAATAACTCTGTCCGTGGTCCTACCTTGGCAAATGTTACGGTTCGGCCGTACATTATAGATTTGATCCAAGAATATCAAGCCATGGATGCGGAATTGTTGGCTTTCCGGGACAAGGAAGTTGCCAAGGGCCGTGAAGACTTTTCTCTCACTAGTCGGGGTGCTATCACATTCAAGGGAAGACTGTGCGTCCCAGCCAATGCAGATCTTCGAAGAGAGATTTTGGACGAAGCACACCGTTCGAAGTACACAGTGCATCCAGGGGGTACGAAGATGTACCGGAACCTCAAGAGTCACTTTTGGTGGTGGAATATGAAGAGGGAGGTTGCGGAATATGTAGCACGGTGCTTGGTGTGTCAACAGGTGAAAGCAGAATACATGCGGCCCGCAGGTCTATTACAGTCCCTTCCGATTCCCGAGTGGAAATGGGAGAACATATCCATGGATTTCATAGTTGGCTTGCCAAAGACGGCAAGGGGTTCAGATGCGATATGGGTAGTAGTGGATCGTTTGACGAAGTCCGCTCACTTCTTGCCTTACCGAACTACTTTCAACTCTAGTCAGTTAGCTGCTTTGTACATCAAGGAAGTGGTGAGGTTGCACAGAGTGCCTGTCAGTATCGTGTCGGATCGGGATCCAAGATTCACATCACGATTCTGGAAAAGCTTCCAGGAGGCTATGGGTTCCCGACTCGATTTCAGCACCGCTTTTCATCCACAGACAGATGGACAAACCGAGAGAGTGAACCAAGTCATTGAAGACATGCTTCGGGCTTGTATGATGGATTTCAGAGGCAGTTGGGAAGAGCATTTGCCTTTGGTTGAATTCGCCTACAATAACAGCTATCAGGCAAGTATCCAAATGGCACCATTTGAGGCCTTGTATGGGCGAAGTTGTAGGTCTCCTCTCTATTGGGATGAGGTAGGAGAAAGGAAATTACTTGGTCCAGAATTGATTGAGCAAACTGTAAACACAGTTAAGATCATTCGGGATCGATTGAAAGCCGCTCAAGATCGCCAGAAAAGTTATGCGGACACGCGCCGTAGGGACTTGGAATTTCAAGTAGGGGATCAAGTTTTTGTGAAAGTATCTCCTAGTAAAGGGATCATGAGATTTGGGAAGCGAGGCAAGCTCAGTCCTCGGTATGTTGGGCCTTTTGAGATTATCACGCGAGTTGGTGAGGTTGCTTACAGGGTAGCTCTCCCACCTCACATGGCCGCAGTTCATAACGTCTTCCATGTGTCTATGCTTCGGAAGTACATTGCGGATCCTTCGCATGTCATAAACTTGGAACCGTTGGAGATTCGAGAGGACCTCACCTTGATTGAAAAGCCGGTTCAGATTTTGGATCGAAGAGATCAAGTGCTTCGCAACAAGACTATCCCTTTGGTTCTAGTGCAATGGCAACACCATGCTCGGGAAGAAGCTACATGGGAGCGTGAAGCCGAAGTCAAAGCGAAGTACCCAGAATTATTTGAATGAGTTTTTGTATAAGTTTGTATATGACTTGTAATTTTCTTCTTGGTTTGTCATGCAAGTAGCGTCTAAATTTCGAGGACGAAATTTTTGTAAGGGGGGGAGGATGTAGAGCCCCGGACCTTTTCACATTTAATGCATGACACTTTCGTTGCCATTTTGCCTTTAAAGAGGTATAATTAATAAATAAGGAAGAAATTGGAAATTCCGAAACGTCAGAAGTATTCGTTTTCGAAGTACGAACCCAACGCAAGTTGAATCGTCGAAATCGGACGAACGAGTCAAAAGTTATGGCCAAAACAGTTTGGACCTGCAGACCACCGATCGCTCGGTCCATGGAGCGATCGATCGGTCCAAAACCGATCGCTCGGAGGCTATCGACTGGTCGAGGTTTTTGTATGGGGAAATTTTCCAAAGAGTGAAATTTTAACCGATCGCTCGGTTATGAAACCGATCGATCGGTAGGCAACCGATCGATCGGTCATTAACGCCGATCGCTCGGTCCTCGCGTTTTACAGAATTTTCACTAAGGGTATTTTCGGCATCCGGGTGTTATACCCTTTCTTATTTAGGATTGCCCGAGCCTTTAGGGCTCATTCTCAACCCTTAGAAGATTTGGGAGATTAGAAGAGAGGAGAAAGGGTTCCTAAATCTAGGGTTTCCATTTTGAAGAGGAATCAAAGGGGTTTGAGACCCTAGATCATCCTCAAGCACGTTTTCCTTCAAGATCTCGGCTCAAGCTCGGGTGGAGCTCGTGTTCCAAGCTAGGGCAGCAACTCACGGTCGTTTGGAAGAGGGGTTTCTTCCTCATCTCTTCAAGGTCGGTACTTCTTACTACCCTCCTAGTTATAGCTTCTCTTTTCCTTTGTTTCTCCTTGTTTTCCTTCACATATATATGTGTTATGAGATTGGTGGTATGAATGGTGAATGGAGATGGATGTTGGCGAATGGATGCCGTGTGGATGATGTAATGAACGAATGGGAAAGGGCATTGTACTAATAATGAACATACAAGTGTGATGTGAGCATAACCCACATAGAAAAGCATGATCTAGGTTTAAGTGAATAATGAACACACCCCATGTTTGATGAAATGCCAAGGTGAACAAAATGAATGATAAATTAAGGGAACCCATGTTTAATTGCTCTTGAATTTTGTTAGGGTTCATGATAGTGTGTTTCTTACATTTCTTAAAATGTGTAGATTATTAATTACTTAAATTGTCATCTGCTATGCCTTGTGAATCACTCCAAATTGTCATATTTAATTCCAAATGCAAGTATGCACACGATCTCACGAGCACGCATGGAATGATGTGATTTACCGATGTTTTGAGTATGGGACGTAGAGGTGGGGCATATCCTAAGATATGTTTCACTTCGCTTTGACAAGGGCAAGACAATCATGCATTGCATAGGGAAAGGTCTCCCATCCCCTCGCATGACATGCATAGCATCGCATGACACGCATAGCATAGCATGGCATGACACGCATAACATAGCATCACACATTCTGCATGGATGCTAGTTGCGACGGGCTATGAACGGCAACTAGGCATTCACATTCCGCATGGATGCTAGTTGCGACGGGCTATGAACGGCAACTAGGCATTCACATTCTGCATGGATGCTAGTTGCGACGGGCTATGAACGGCAACTAGGCATACCCATCTGCATATAGGGTACTAGTTGTGACGGACTATGAACGGCAACTAGGCATGTGAACATGTTTAAATTATGAACAAGCAAGCATGATACTCGCATGACACGCATGACATGACATGACACGCATGATATGACAAGATAAGACAACATAACAAGTTTCAAGCACGGAAATGGTATTTTCAAGTCAAGTCAAGTGCACGATGTTTTCAAGAGGTTTCATCGGCTTTCTACGAAATACAAGCATGATTATAAATTGTTTTGCTTCCTTGTATGATATAAATTGTTCATGTTCTATATATGCAACTTGCTTCCTCCTTTATGTATGCTATCTGTATGCTATGACTACTGGTTAGTGCTTAGTACCCGCTGAGTATTCCATGCTCAGCCGTACTTCTTATGTCGGCAGGTGACGGCGGAGCAGCTGCTCCATTTGATATCTGTGCTCCGAGTCCATGGGTGGAGGAGGAGTACGTCGAGGAGCCTTTTGAGGAACCTCCAGTAGAGGGTTACCATTAGGTGGTTGTAGATTCTGAGTGGATTAGCTGTGGGTGAGATGAGAGATTATATCCATGTATTTTGGCGGGTCTGTCCGCACTTTCTTCTGGTTACTTTTTGTATAAACTTGGACCATATGTATATACTTAGAGGTTTGTTAGACTTCCGCTGTGTTTTATAGTTATGTTTCCGCTATAATGTCTTCTATTGTATATGCTCTGTGGTTTTTGCAGGTTGGTTTGTCAAGCAAGTCATGTAAGTCATGATTGAGTCGTCCAAGATTCACTCTAACTCCTAGGGTGGGTTTTGGGACGCGACACCTTTAAATATTGCTATAAGCTTATGGGACAATATCTTATACTGTCTATAATCCCTAGCTTATATTGAGAACCCTTTCTCTTTGATACTTTTAATCAAACTTGGACTTTCAAAACTATTTTAGAATTTCTTTAAAAGAAATAATAATAATTACATTTCTTTTATATAGAAAAATAAATTTCGCGATAAAACCATTTCATCGATAAATACCAGTGCTAGGTTTTTCAAGTCCGGTTTTGACAAGTATTAACTCAATATAAATTACTCTAGAAGAGTAGTGGAATCTTTGTTGAGCGTACACACACTTCTTCTAATATAGCGTATATAACCCAACGAGCCCGTATTCAGTCCAGTGTGTTGGACATTGACGATTGGCTACATCAAAGCTATATAGGCAAATACTAGAGAAGATGTCGACCTCTCAGGTTATGGACAATCTGTCAAATGGACTACCCTAAATATATAGATAGTATATTTCTACGGGTATCCACTGAGCGATCCAGTTGCAATATAAGTACTTCTTACTTATATCCAGATCTTAGTCAAGAGACACTTCTCTCAGTGATTGAGATTTATCACTCTATCATATGGAACTAACAATGTGTAAGTTAGTATGAATACATTGTCCAAATGTATCTTAAATAACTTAGAACAATTCTAGGTCTACAAGGAATTGGAAAACCATTTCTCCTTAGCAATTAGTTAATAACTAATTTGATGACTTTCCTACAATGTTACCTAAGGGACAACATAGTCTCATCTAATGAGATACTTTTAATATGTTACCCAATATAGAAGACAATGTGTGAATGTAAAAAATGCTTTTATTGATTAAGTAGACTAATACAATTCCTGAATGGCTTTCATGGGCATACATGTCTAACACTTTCCTCCCTTTTTTTTTTTGAAAATATTTAACAACTCCGCATTCCGCTATGTTGTAGAATGCACAATCCTCATTGGTTCACACCCCCTTTTTAACACCCACTAACCGTGGTTAAGATTCACTCACCTGTAAGGTTCATCCATCCAACCTTGGTTCTAAAAATAAATAAAAACATATATTAGTCTTAATTTAGTTAGGCTTAACCATAGTTAAAAGGACATAGGACACGACAGTCAACTAAATGCAAAGTTAAATGTGTTTGGTCAACAAAACATTCTCCTTATTGAGCATGGCAAACAAAAGTAGATGTAATTTAACGGGCTGTTGTTGTGGGTAAATTAGATAGGTCTGCTATGTATAGTAAAAAAGTGATGGAATTTTGTGGTTTAAAGTCCATGTTTTTTGTGTTGGCTTATTCTGGTGTCAAAACAAGTGAGTCTAAATGATTAAGTGTGTATCTTATGTCATTGCCATCAAGCGTCTACGACAAGTGAAGTTGAAGACCGTTGAAGACTCGGTTGATCGACTCGGTTGATCACTCATATGGTAAGTGACCTAGATATCATGTTACCTTAGGTGGGAATTGACTTAGAATAAACCTAATATGATACCTTAGGTGGTAATGGTCTTTAAACAAAACCAAGGTTGCTTGTAGGTGCCATATCTCCCAAACCGTAGCTCAGATTTTGTTCCATAATATATCAAATCGACCACATCAAAAATTGCTACAACTTTCATGAATGATGCAAGAGCTAAAAATGATGTTTTAAAATCGGGTTTGCACCTCAGGGTCGACCCTGAGTATAAGATTTTTTGAATCGAAAAATTTGGCAGAAGCTTGCAAATGTGAGGGTCGACCCTGGAGGATGTTTGGGTCGACCGAAGTTGGGAGTTGGGTCGACCCAAGTAACCCCCAGGGTCGACCCTGATATGGGAAAAATTCCAAATCGATTTTTTTGCCTATTTTGGGTTTTTAAACAACTTTAGTAACTTCTAAAACTTGGTTTTTGATTCTCTATTTAACTAGTACCCTTCTAGTTCATGGTGAATAACTTGGGTAGTGTGTGGAGAGTACTTTTAAGTTTCTCTAGAGTTCATAGAACCTATGAGATTTATTTTGCTCTACCCCCTTTATTAGTTTCATTCAACCTAGAGTTTGCAAGCCAAAAGTTCCATTCTTGCTTGCTTGGATTTTTTCATTGATGGAGTCCATCTAGGTTTTGATTTTTATCAAACCATCAACCCGTTCTGGATAGAACAACTTGGCTGAAGTATTCCGGAGCCTTTGCGAAGGAGATCGATCCGAGAAGGATCGTGGTAGTGTGATTTGGTCAGTGGAATCCAAAGCCGTCATTGATTGAGATCGATTCGAAGATCGTGGATTTTTTTCGAGACACCAAGAGAAGTATGAGCGACTGCAGTTGACCACGGGACTTGTGAGTACGTGATGAATTTTCAAGGCGTGGAGGACTAAGAAATGAAGCATCGTAGTGTCGAGTCCGAAGAGTCAAGTTCGAGTCTTGTAAGTTCTTGTTGACTTTGTCATAGTGGATTCTCATGGCCGGACTAGGTCCCATGGTTTTCCCCGGAAGGGTTTCCACGTAAAAATATTTGTGTTGTGGTTTGCTTGGTTTTCTATATCCGCACTTAAATTTTATCATCTCTTAAGTTAATAACTTAATTGTTAAAATATTCAAAAGGGTAGATAGACTTATAGGGACCCCTAACCATCCCCTTGATCTTGTGAGTTCTCAACTCAAAAATCGGATTTGAGGTTCACCAAATTTTTTCAATTGGTATCAGAGTGGGATCACTAACTTTTTAGTGTGATCTCATTCTTATATTCGGTGAATATGAATCTCCAAAGAGAGGGACGATCCATCTCTTATCCGCCATTATTTTATGGGAATAATTATGCCTATTAGAAAGCTCGAATGAGAGCGTTTCTAAAATCATTGGATGAGAGAATATAGATCTTTGTTGAACAAGGTTGGACCCATCCAACAAAGGCCTTAGATTACCAAACCATCCCTAGACCTTCTTCTGAATGGACTAATGTAGAATTTGAAAGTTGTAGATTGAATAATAATGGTCTAAATGCAATCTTCGCCACTGTCACACTCGAAGAATTTCGACATATTTCTAAATGTGACACTTCGAATGAGACATGGGATATTCTTCAAATTACCCATGAAGGGACTACAACTGTCAAGATCTCCAAACTTCAAATACTGACCTCTAAGTTTGAAAAGTTGATAATGAATGATGTGAAAGTATGCCTCTTTTTAATTTTAGAAATACAGTTCTTAGGGGGCATACATCGAATCCCAAGATCTGACTAAGATTCTAATTGATTTTATTCAATAAAGGTAGAAATAACATTCACCTTTGCGACTTTGAAATTGTTAAGTCAAATCCACGTTAGAATAGTACTCGCAAAACTACACAAGTGTCAAGTCTCCAGTCGATTCACACGAACCTTATTTTTCTTTTAAAGCTTTCTCTAATGGAAGTTAATGGCCCTTCTAAATTTCCAGCTCTAGGATCTTGAAATAAAGATCCAATCTTTATTGATCAAGAACCTTTCTTGATTAACAAGATCCTTAATCTTCTTCTTCTTGATTATTCAAAACTTAGAACTCAAGATAATAGAAAGGGGAGAGGGGTGACCGTACACCACTAGAGAGAGGAGTGGGAGGGCGTGAGATTGAGGAGAGGAGAAAATAAAATTATGGAAATTTTTATTGTGTCCCAAACCTTGGACGTCCACCTCTTTATATTCGAGAGTTTGGGTTGCTTGCAACTCAAGACTCCTAATCCTCATCCAATAAGGATTCCTCAATTTGTTTCTAATTCTTGATTTCTCCTGATCCAATTAGAAATAATCATTAATAGAAACTAATCTTATCCATTAGTGTCCCACTAATCTTATCTTTATCCTAATCCAATTAGGATTCCTTGATTAGCAAGAAACTAATAGAATCCTTATCCAACAAAGAATCTTTAATTAGTAACTAACTCTAACTAACTACCCTTATCCAATAAGGATATTAGTTATTAGAAAATAATTAAAATAATAACAATTGTTATTCCTCCTTGAAGTGGGCGTCCCACCCTAGGTGGGCCCCACCCCACACCCCCAAAGGGTTTCCAAAACCGTCTTGGTCACTTAAATTATTCTTTTATAATAATTCCCAATGGGTCCTACCCATTTGGTTTTTCACATCTAATGTGATTTCACCTTTTAGAGCTTCACTATACCATATAGTGATTACTTAGAGAAATTAATTAATTTAATTAATAATTAAATTAAATACTTTAAGAAGGTCCTTGTGTGTGGGATTTAAAGGGATCTCCTATTTCCGGTTGTGGGACCAAGTACTTCAACCTTTTGGTTAAAGCATTGTTACTAGGAAACACCTTTCCTACACTCCATCAGGATTATAGAATTTTATCTATATCCCTGGACTTCCACCAATCACAATAATGTCCATTAACACAACGTGACTAACCTCCAGAAATTAGAGAATTGCTTGTAAGTACCATCTCACAATATATTTACAAATAAATCCTTCCACATTCCGATATCACTTGTAAGCTTCCGGGATTGGAACAATTCCACTGTCTTAGTCCCTAGCTTATGAATAGAACCCTTTCTCATGATTACTTTTTCATTGAACTGAACCCCCAAAACACTTTTGAAGAAACATTAGAAAAGAACTGACATATATATATATATATTTATATATACTTTTCCATATTGAAAATATAAACTTCGATAAAGACCAATTTACCGAAAAGCACCAATACTGGATTTAACAGTTCAGTTCAACAAGTATCACCTTGATATCATTATCTCCAATTAAGGAGTTGTGGATTCCTTATTGAGTGTTTACACACTTCTCCAAACATTGTGTACATGACCCAACATACCCAGAGTTAGTCCTGTGTATTGGACATTGCCGATTCGCACATCAAAGCCATATAGACAGATGTCTGAGAAGATGTTAACCTCTCAGGTCTAAGGACAATTTGTCAAATGGATAACCCTAATACAATCTGATAGTGTATTCCATAGGGTATCCACTAGTGACCCCGTTCAGTATTATGTACTTGTTACATATACTCACATGTTAGTCAAGAGTCACCACTCTCTGTGAATGAGATTCATCACACTATCTCATAGAACTACACATGTGCAAGCCATGATGAAGTATGGCGCCCAACCAGTACTCTAGAGGCTTCGAACAATATTAGGTTTACAAGGAATCGGAAAATCATATCTCCTCGCACATTTGCATGATTTTCCTACAATGTTACCTATGGAACTTTATGTCTTCATCATATGAGACAGTAATTAATATAAATACCCTTTATAGTTGGTTGTGTGAACATAGAAAAGTCTCTTATTGGCTTTCGAGGGCATATATGTCCAACAATCTCCCACTTGAACTCTAAGCCAATTAGATGTAATGCCCATCTTCTCAGTGATGTTTCTGAAACACTAGCTGAAGTATAACTTAATATACATGGGTCTGTCATGTCTGCTTTACCACAACTATTGCAGTGATGCAATAACACTTGTAACTCTTGCAAATTTATTATCAATAACCACAGTCTTGAAAGACTAAATAAAAATGATATTGTCCAACAGTCATTTTCAGAATTTAACATGCTTGTGCTTTACCATTATGCAATGCTCCGGACTAATCTGACCAATGTCTTATCACATCAATATGTGATGAATATTCGGTCTAGTACAAGTATATTGTTTCATGATATCACATATCCAAGAGAAACAGATTCCATTCCATAAAGGTAGAAACTCTTTTCTTAGAATCTTACTTGCACAAAAACATGATTGTTATTGGGAGAATAACAATATCATTTTCCTTTTGTCTCTAAACCATTTAGGACTAAGAAAACATGGTGTCAAAGTTTTTGTCCTTCATTGCAAAAATTGCTAGACCAAATCTAAGAGAAGAATAATATTCATACTTCATTCACAATGAAAGAATATTATCCTTGCATAGAGCCAGGAAAGTAATTATGTTCCCACTAACCAATTTGCACACAAATGATACTTTCATTCTTAGATGAAAATCAAACAGTTTGATTATTTCATCAGAATAAAAGTTAGTCCAACTACAGATTCTGGGACCTGTGGGTTCTAGTGTGCTATTTAGGTATAGTGAGAGTAGAGAGTTGATCTCTATCAATTCTCATAGTTATTGATCTATTGGGCTTCTGCTTCTACAACAATTCTAGATTCAATTTCTCTTCTAGGAAACTTACATTCCTATTTACAAATATCTTTTTTTTATCTAGGAATAGAGACTAAGTATCCCTAATGTGAATCCCAAGCTCATCTTCTATCAAATCATATCCAATATAATTCGATTTAACAACACCATCATGCTCTGGTTTGTTATTGGAATTATCTGAGACAAGACGTAATGAGAGTAAATTATGAAATTTCTATTAAGAGGTACTCAATCATGGAAGACTTAACTAGCTGTTTCTTCATTTCAATGTGGAATTCCTTGAACTTTTCAAAGAAGGTGAAATAAAGTTAGCTACCTCTTAATAGAAGATTCATATAATTACGATCATCCAACTTTTGTCCCATTCCAAAGTAGAAGTTTTATCTACTCGGATTTCTCATTCTCCTTAACAAACATGCAACTAGTGCACTTATGCAAGATCATACCAAGCATTTGGAGCTAGAGGTTCCAAAAATTAAGTTGGACTTGATGAGTATACAAACTGAACAATCCTTCCAAAGGTTTGTCTTGTATCCAATGACCAATTGCTTCACTATGAAGCACAATCCTTATACTTTCCTTTCTTCTCAGAAGAGCCCTTGTCCATACTACCAGAATAGCTTTCCAATGGAAAATCTTGGATTTCTTTCATTTGCATAAATGCTCGGGATTTAGAAAACCCAACTCTTTTGAACATCTCTGCAAGTAGCATTGAACTCTTCAAAGGTTCTTAGCCATATGCAACATGTGGGATTTCAGACAATCTGATTTCCTATTTGTTCAACATAACTATATTAAAGGACTCCGGGAGTTTGTCGAGAATCATATCCTCTAATCCCATAAATTTATTTCAATTTATCTCAGTACCAAGAATTGAGATTTATGAATCCAATGATCTCTATCATATTCTTTGTGACTGGGTTTCCCTAGTCAACTTGGTATCCACTTGTCCTTTTATATAGTAAGTTGCCTAGCAGCCCTATTGTATTCTGTAAACATCTCAAATGACATTTACCATTAGTAGTGAGAACTTGGGCAATTCTTTAGATAGTAAGCACAAACTTGAGATTCCTTTTCCAATCCAAACACTTTGAATTGGTTAAGAGATTCTCATTAAAGTCTTGGTAAGGTGGTTATAGAATGACATGACAATAAAACATACATCATAATATTTCACACATAATAATATCATTAGATCAGGTGTGATGCCCCGAACCCGTGCCTAGGGAATCAAGTACCGACACGCGCATCCGTTCGTCAAATCATGCAAGCGGAAGACTTTACCTGTGAAAATACGGGAAATTTAAACATTTATCAGATGCTTCCAAAAAGCAAATAATATCTGTCATCACAATAGCCATCATACAAATCATATACCTGTATTGTTTACATCAAGTTTGTTCTACAAAAGTAGGTGCATCTATCACGCCAGGTACAACTTGTACAAGCTTCTAAAATGTCCAGTTGGACTTTTCACTTACTGGTCAGCAGCTCCAAGAACTGCTGACACAAAAAGTTAGTGAGCTATGAAGCCCAATAAAACCACAATCCTTCTAAACTATTTTCCACATAATAACACGCATCAATAATGATATAATAAACAGTTCAATTTGCATGTTACAGTAAAATAGAAAAATATATGATAAACTGTGACCCAAGGTCACTTAGGGTTACGTCACCCCAACCGAGGTTCCCGACCTGACATTACTTTCCAATTATGGGGTTCAGTTATGAATGCATTCATATTACCAAGTCATCATTTCAATCATCAATCATGTTTTAATTCGAGTCCTGAGACTCTATTTGTGACGCCCCGAACCCGCGCCTAGGGAATCAAGTTCCGAGACGCGTGTCCGTTCGTCAAATCATGCAAGCGGAAGACTTTACCCGCAAAAATACGGGAAATTTAAGCATTTATCAGATGCTCCCAAAAAGCAAATAATACCTGTCATCACAATAGCCATCATACAAACCATATACCTGTATTATTTACATCAAGTTTGTTTTACAAAATTAGGCGTCTCTATCACGCCAGGTACAACTTGTACAAGCTTCCAAAATATCCAGATAGATTTTTCACTTACGGATCAGCAGCTCCAAGATCTGCTGACACAAAAAGTCAGTGAGCTATGAAGCCCAATAAAACCACAATCCTTCTAAACTATTTTCCACATAATAACACGCATCAATAATGATATAATAAGCAGTTCAATTTGCATGTTACAGTAAAATAGAACAGTATATAATAAATTGTGACCCAAGGTCATTTAGGGTTACGTCACCCTAACAGAGGTTCCCGACCTCACATTACTTTCTAAATATGAGGTTCAGTTATGAATGTATTATATTACCAAATTATCGTTTCGATCATCAATCATGTTTCATTTCGAGTCCTAAGACTCTATTTGTAGCACCCCGGACTTTTTCATCTTTAATGAATGGCACTTTTGTAGCTAATTGGCCGTTTTGGTAGTCTAATTAATAAATAAGGGAGAAATCGGAAATTCCAAAATATCAAAAATGTTCGTTTTCGAAAGACGGATCCAACGCAAGTTGAATCGTCGAAATCCGACGAGCGAGTCAAAAGATATGGTCAAAACAGTCCAGACATACAGAGCACCGATCGCTCGGTCCAGTCAGCGATCGATCGGTCCATAACCGATCGATCGGTAGCTATCGCACGGTCAGAAATTTTGTATGGGGAAATTTTCCAGAGAGTGAGTTTTTGACCGGTCGATCGGTCATAAACACCGATCGCTCGGTAGGCAACCGATTGATCGGTTATAACCACCGATCGCTCGGTCTTTGCGTTTTTGCAGAAATTTCAGTAAGGGCGTTTTCGTCTTTTGGGTGTTAAACCCTTACCCATAAGGGTTTGCTCGACCCTTTGAGGCCTCACTTACAACATTAAGGGATTTTGAGAGATAGAGAGAAAGGAGAAGGGGATTTGCAACTAGGGTTTTCCATTGGAGAAGGAATCAAAGGGGTTTAAGAACCCTAGCTCACCCAACTCGTTTTGTTTCAAGTTCAAGGCTCAAGCTCGTGTGGGGTTCCCTTCTCAAGCTAGGGCAGCACTCTCTATGGTATTTTCAAGAGGGTTTCCTACCCAATCAAGTATAGTTTGAGTAAGGGCTTTCTTCTTCCAAGTTGGAGTTTAAATCAAGGTCTACACCAAGATCAAGCTTCGATTCAAGGTTAGTACACTCTACTAACTTTCTTTAGCAATAATCTAGTTTTTCCCCTTTGACATTATGATGTTGGTCTTGTATTTTCCCTTACTTGAAATGTGCTATACTTCCTAAACTTAAACAAGATAAATGTGAATGTGGGGTTGTATGTATGAATGGTGCATGTAGAGGCGATTGGATGCCGTTGGACGTGGTGAAATGTGGGTATGGAAAATAGTGGAAGGGCACTCTATGAATAATGAACATACTTGGATGTTGTGTTGGAAATTTATGCGGTAAAAAGGGGAAATAAAACTACTAAAATGTTGCACACCGGATGTTTGATAATATGCCTAAACCAAGAATAAATGAAATTGATAAAGGAAATGGATGTAAGCTTTATGTAATTATTCTTGTAAATGATGACTTGACCAAATGCCATGTTGATCACCTAAATGCTTACATGTTATACTATGAATTGAAATATGATGCGATATCCCTCTTGTTACACGTGTCCCCATGATTGTCACTATTGGCACGCCCACGAGCACACATGCATGCATGAAACCGGGTTTTTCAAGATTGTATTATACATGTTGAATCAAGAAATGGAACAAGGACATGACAAGGAGGTTGGTAGCCCAAGGAAGGGTGCTAGCCTCTGGCTCACAAGAGAAATGGAACAAGAACATGACAAGGAGGTTGGTAGCCCAAGGAAGGGTGCTAGCCTCTGGCTCACAAGAGAAATGGAACAAGAACATGACACAAGAGAAATGGAACAAGAACATGACAAGGAGGTTGGTAGCTAAGGAAGGGTGCTAGCCTCTGGCTCACAAGTATACAAGTCAAGAACAAATCAAGACATGAAATACAAGACAAGACACGACACACATACATGATTTGACCGAGACACGAAAAAGGTTTCCGAGACATGAGTTTTACCGAGGTTTTTGCATTCATACACGCATGTCAAGATATGGCTATGTATCTTATGCTTTCACTATTGCTTTAAATTAATATCTTGTATTGCTCACTGTTGTTATGCTTTCGTTATTGTTATGGTTAGCTAGTAGTTTGTACTCGCTGAGTATTCCATGCTCAGCCGTACTTTTATGTCGGCAGGTACTGTGGATGTCCTCAACCCCGAGCCTTGGGTCGAGGAGGAGTATGTAGAGGAGAGGGAGCCACCTATCCCATGGCAGTCTCAGGAGGATAGGGACTTGGATGTGTGGCCATACCTCGACTACTGTTGAGAGGAGAGGATTAGAGAGTTCCTTTTTGTATTTTAATAGGTGGGCATGTCCACCTTTACTTTGATTGTATTTGGTATATGTTAACTTGGAATACTATTTGGAGTTATAGAAGAAAAGGAAAAGTTGGCTTATGCTTCCACACTTATGTTTAGTTTCCGCGCTGTGATTATCATTGTATTATATTATGTTTAGCCTCTTGCATTACAGGATGGTTTGACAGGTACACGTAGTCACCTCTAAAGTATCCCTTAACTCCTAGGGGGTATTTTGGGGCGCGACACTATTAATTGGCCACAGCCCACAAATGTTTAGCTTAAAGTCTCTAAATCATAACCATAATACATTGAGTCATTTAGACTCACACATGCTGTTCCGGCTTTCACCCGAACATGACAAAACCTTGGGTATACCAACCCAACTCACCTGGAATCCGATGATTCCATACCGAACTATGAGTCCACCAACTCAAACAAATACACCAACTCTGAGTATACCAACTTAGACCACTTCGTATCCGAAGCTTACCCACACAACATGGGCATTCACCCAATAAGAACATTTTTCCATTCAATTGACTGGCCACATCTACCGTGTATTCGCCGCCATCACCCTGGGTATCAGTTATGAAGGAACCCCGACCAACCTGCCTACCGTCATCTTCTGGCTAGTCTACGGAGGAACCCCGACAACTATAACAATGCCGACATCTCCTGACGTTCCACCAAGAAGGGACCACGATAGACACGGTACCGACATCTTCTAACCCACCCAGAGAGGAACCCTGGACTATACACTATCTGATGTTTAGCCACTTTAAACTCCTTAGGACTCTGACATCTCCTGACTACCAGTCAAGGAGGAACCACGGGCCATGCAGGACACCGCCACTCCTGACCTAGTCCAAGAGGCACCACGGATGACCTAGACAAACAGACCGACATCTCCCGACTATCAGTCACGGAGGAACCCCGGGCCTTACTGGGCACCGTCTCTCCTGACCTAGTCAAAGAGGAACCACGGATTATACTGAACCCTGGTTAGATTTTCTAATCACAGGTTAACCCCAGTTAACCTAAGCCTCACTTGATTAACTGAAATACTTGGGCCTTGCGCCCGTGAACTAACTCCAGTAACACACCTTCCCATTAGGGAGTGTTTTCAAGCTAATGGATGTCTCCATAGCCTTACAAGACATGCAAAACAACTTTTCGTCACTTTAAAGTGGTGATACAATTTACTCGGGACCCGATCTGGGCTCCCCGAGGGACCACATAAAATCACAACATCACATAGGGGTTTCCGCCCCTTTTTCATTCACGTCAAAAGACATGCATATACATCACATGAAATAATATAGCAAAATAAGCGGAAAAAGAGAAGAAAAGAGAAGGGTTTTACTGTTTCACGCGTTTCGAGGCCTCGTAGGCAAAAACAGATGTCACCAACGCGTTCCCAATGACGATCAACCTCGGGGTAGAGCGCATGTAATTTTCTCTCTCCACTTTCTCTCTCTACCTTTTTTTCTCTCTCTCTACATGCAAAACGAGACGCCGGAGAGAAAATCGGACACCGCCAATGTGTCGGGGACGTCAAAAAACCTCAAGGACCCACTTCTCTCTTCTTTCTCACTCTTCTTTCTCTCTCCTCTTTCTCTCTCTTCCTTTCTCTCTCCTCACTTTCTCTCTCTACAATATGTTGTGGCAGAATCCCTCACTGTTGCAAAAACATGATAATAAAAGGGGCTGCCCCCTATTTATAATGCAAGGGTCATGTGCCATGCACATGACCACCATTAATGGTCCCCGTTGACCAAGTCAACGGGTTGACCATTTGACTATTATTCCTTATTTTCTCGCATATACGGCATCTGTAATCCTACTCAGTGACATCCGATTTTGACGAAACTTTAGGTGACCGAACTTGGAGCAGTCCGACACCTACTGTAAAAATTTTGGAGAAAAATACTGAGTTTTGACGGCTACACTTTAGTCCGGAAGAAAATTACAATACCCACTAATTTCCTGATTTCGAACACAAAACAGGCCGCCGTTTCTTCGTTTGAGATAACTAACTGCCGTGACGATAGACATTAGTCCCCACGGCCGACCGACATGCATTAGTGCTAACCGCACGGATTTCTATTAGGATCTCCAACAGATATTGGGTCCCACTTAATTTCTGGAAATATAGAAATTTCCCGTTTTTCTCAATTTTATCACACATAATGGCCCCGCGGTCCCGCGAAATGATACTTGACGGAACCGATACGGTAGGGGTGTGTCTCGGCAGTCGACCAGCACACTGTGTGCGATTTTCACCAAATGATACTGAGATTTTCTCGGTGCACTTCAACCCTGAGCAAAATCCCCTTCTTATTAATTTACCAAATAATTAACTAATTAACCTTCATTAAGGATCCATAAACCCATAATTTTATTATATTAAAATTCTGGGTCGTTACACTATTAATTGGCCACAGCCCACAAATGTTCAGCTTAAAGTCTCTAAATAATAACCATAATACATTGAGTCATTTAGACTCACACACGCTGTTCTGGTTTTCACCCGAACATGATCAAACCTTAGGTTTACCAACCCAACTCACCTAGCATCCTATGATTCCATACCGAACCATGAGTCCACTAACTCAGACAAATACACCAACCCTGAGTATATCGACTTAGACCACTTCGTATCCGATGCCTACACTCACAACATGGGCATTCGCCCAATAAGGACATATTTTTCCATTCAATTGACTGGCCACAT
Organism: Tetracentron sinense; assembly: GCA_015143295.1. Taxonomy (NCBI): domain Eukaryota; kingdom Viridiplantae; phylum Streptophyta; class Magnoliopsida; order Trochodendrales; family Trochodendraceae; genus Tetracentron; species Tetracentron sinense. The sequence continues at coordinate 22,970,045 of CM026569.1, read as the reverse complement.
CTACCGTGTATTCGCCGCCATCGCCCTGGGTATCAGTCATGAAGGAACACTGACCAACCTACCTACCGTCATCTTCTGGCTAGTCTACGGCGGAACCCCGATGTAGCACCCCGGACTTTTTCATCCTTAATGAATAGCACCTTCGTAGCTAATTGGCCGTTTTTGTAGTCTAATTAATAAATAAGGGAGAAATCAGAAATTCCGAAATGTCAGAAATGTTCGTTTTCGAAAGAAGGATCCAACGCAAGTTGAATCGTCGAAATCCGACGAGCGAGTCAAAAGATATGGTCAAAACAGTCCAGACATACAGAGTACCGATCGCACGGTCAGAAATTTTGTATGGGGAAATTTTCCAGAGAGTGAGTTTTTGACCGGTCAATCGGTCATAAACACCGATCACTCGGTAGGCAACCGATCAATCGGTCATAACGACTGATCGCTCGGTCTTCGCGTTTTTGCAGAAATTTCAGTAAGGGCGTTTTCGTCTTTTGGGTGTTAAACCCTTACCCATAAGGGTTTGCTCGACCCTTTGAGCCTTCATTCACAACCCTTAGACATTTTGAGAGCTAGAGAGTGAGAAGAAGAGGGTTTTGACCTAGGGTTTTCATTGAGGAAGAAATCAAAGGGGTGGACCATCCTAGGACGTCCTCAAACTTGGATTTGCTTCAAGTTCAAGGCTTGGATTCTCCAAATCCAACCTCAAGCTCGTGTGGAGTACCTCTTCCAAGCTAGGGCAGCGTTTCTACATCATCCTCAGGGATTTTCTTTCCCTTTTCAAGGTTAGTACACTCTTCCTAGTTACTTTGGTAATAACCTAGGATTTTTTCTAAGTAAATATGTGTTAGATCTTCCCCATTGCTCCCTTGTGTTGGTATATGCTAAAACCCTAAAACATAAACAAGATAATACAAACAAATGGTGGAATGTATGAATGGATGAGGAGTGGGGGCGATTGGATGCCATGTTGTGATGTGTTGAATGATGGGAAAAAAAATGGTGGAAGGGCATATTACGCATAATGAACACACCCCAAGTGTTTGATGAAATGTTCGAATGAGAAAATATGAGATAACTAAAGGTAAAAAGGTTGAATACCACATGTTTGATAGAATGGATGAATAAACTAAGATTTGAAAGCATGAGTCACATAAATGTTCCCCATTTGGCAAGTTGTATGCATGTGTTTATTTCGCTTCTTAAATTCTCATGTGAGTTGGGAATTGTTAAAATGCTATATGTCATTATAATTTCACGATTGCTATGCATGAGCACATATGTAGATGGAGGAGATTGTCAAGGAGGTTGGTAGCCCAGGATTATGCGGGTGCTAACCTCTGGCTCATAAGAAACGTATTGCATTGTCAAGGGGGTTGGTAGCCCAGGGATTATGCGGGTGCTAACCCCTGGCTCATAAGAAAGGACTCGGAAATGTTGCACTATCAAGGAGGTTGGTAGCCCCGGTTAAGGGTGCTAACCTCTGGCTCATAAGAAAGGAAATGGTATTGTCAAGGAGGTTAGTAGCCCAGGATTATGCGGGTGCTAACCTCTGGCTCATAAGTAAGGTATCGTACTGTCAAGGAGGCTGGTAGCCCAGGGATGTGCGGGTGCTAGCCTCTGGCTCATAAGAAGTGTATTGTACTGTCAAGGGGGTTGGTAGCCCAGGATTATGCGGGTGCTAACCTCTGGCTCATAAGTAAGGTATCGTACTGTCAAGGAGGCTGGTAGCCCAGGGATGTGCGGGTGCTAGCCTCTGGCTCATAAGAAGTGTATTGTACTGTCAAGGGGGTTGGTAGCCCAGGATTATGCGGGTGCTAACCTCTGGCTCATAAGTAAGGTATCGTACTGTCAAGGAGGCTGGTAGCCCAGGGATGTGCGGGTGCTAGCCTCTGGCTCATAAGAAGTGTATTGTACTGTCAAGGGGGTTGGTAGCCCAGGGATGTGCGGGTGCTAACCCCTGGCTCATAAGAAAGGTATTGTACTGTCAAGGAGGTTGATAGCCCAGGGATATGCGGGTGCTAACCTCTGGCTCATAAGAAATATTAAAAGGACAACTCAAAGAGGAATTGTATGATGCATAGACATGTTTTAGTTTCATAATAATTATGACTTGATAAAATGTTTATATATGAGGTTGCTAGAAATGATTATGAACTATACTCCTCCCATTTCTTGTATATGATGTTGTTCGTTATTACCATTGTTAGTTAGGGGCTTGTACTCGCTGAGTATTCCATGCTCAGCCGTACTTTCATGTCGGCAGGTACCCGAGTCCCTCTCGACATTTGTGATCCGGGTCCTTGGATAGAGGAGGACTATGGCGAGGAGGAACCTTATGAGGATCTAGTAGTCGAGCCTCAGGCGGAGGCGAGAGACTTAGACCATTGGCCCCACGGGGATGACTATTGAGCAAGACAGAGTTGTATTTTGTCTTTTGTATTTTGTTAGGTGGGCCTGTCCACCTTAGACTTAGACGTGTTTTGTATTTATGTTAACTTGGAATACTACATTTTGGATCATTATAAAGAAAAGAAAATTTTAGTTTTCGCTTCCGCAAATTATGTTTAGCTTCCGCGCTCTGTTTATCATTGTTTAGTACCTTATTTATCTTGTTCATTACAGGATGGTTTGGCAGGTTTGTATAGTCCACCTAAAGTATCCCTAAACTCCTAGGGGGTATTTTGGGGCGTGACACCCGACATCTATACCAATGCCGGCATCTCCTGACGTTCCACCAAGAGGGACCCCGATAGACACGGTGCCGACATATTCTGACCCACCCAGAGAGGAACCCCGGACTATACACTATCTGATGTTCTGCCATATTAAACTCCCTACGACTCCGACATCTCCTGATTATCAGTCACGGAGGAACCACGGGCCATGCAGGACACTGCCACTCCTGACCTAGTCCTAGAGGCACCACGGATGACCTAGACAAACACACCGACATCTCCCGACTATCAGTCACGGAGGAACCCCGGGCCTTACTAGACACCGTCTCTCCTGACCTATTCACAGAGGAACCACGGACTATACTTAACCCTGGTTAGATTTTCTAACCACAGGTTAACCCCAGTTAACCCAAGCCTCGCTTGATTAACTGAAATACTTGGGCCTCGCACCCGTGAACTAACGCCGATAATACACCGTCCCGTTAGGGAATGCTTTCAAGCTAATGGATGTCTCTATAGCCTTACAAGACATGCAAAACAACTTTTCGTCACCCTAGAGTGGCGATACAATTTACCCGGGACCCGATCTGGGCTCCCGATAGACCGTATAAAATCACAACATCACATAGGGGTCTCCGACCCTTTTTCATTCACGTCAAAAGACATGCATATACTTCACATGAAATAATATAGCAAAATAAGAGAAAAAAGAGAAGAAAAGAGAGGGGTTTTACCTGTTTCACGTGTTTTGAGGCAGCTAGTGCAAAAAGGGGCACCGCCAACACGTCCCGGAGGGCGATCAATCCCAAGATAAAGCTCCTCTCTCTCTAACTTTCACTTTCTCTCTCTACCTTTTTCTCTCTCTCTAGATGCAAATTGAGACATTGGAGAAGAAATCAGACGCCGCCAACGCGTCGGGGACGTCGAAAAACCCTAAGGGGACCTCCCTTCCCCTTTCTCTCTCTTCCTTTCTCTCTCCTCTTTCTCTCTCTTCCTTTCTCTCTCCTCACTTTCTCTCTAAAATGGTATGTGGCAGAACACTGTTTGCAAACTGCAAACCATGAGGAATGAGAAGGGCTGGCCTCCATTATATAGATAAGGTCATGTGCATAGCACATGACCATAATTAATGGTCCTATTGACCAAGTCAATGGTTTGACCGATTGACTATTTTTCCGAATTCTCTCGTGTATACGGCCTTCGTAGTCCTACTCAATGACATCCGATTTTGACGAAACTTTATGTGACCGAACTTGGGGCAGTCCGACACCTACTGTAAAAATTTCAGAGAAAAATATTGAGTTTTGACACCTGCACTTTAGTCCGGAAGAAAATTACAAAACCCACTAATTTTCTGATTTGGGACACAAAACACGCTGTCGCTTCTTTGTTTGAGATTACTAACTGCCGAGACAACAGACATTAGTCCCCACGGCCGACCGACACGCATTAGTGCCAACCGAACGGATTTGTATTAGGATCTCCAACAGATATTGGGTCCCACTTAATTGTGGAAATATAGAAATTTCCCGATTTTCTCAATTTTATCACACAAAATGGCCCTGCGGTCCCGCGAAATGGTACATGACGGAATCGATACAGTAGGGGTGTGTCCCGGCAATCGACCGGCACACTATGAGCGAGTTTCGCCAAAAGATACTGAGATTTCCTCGGTGCACTTCAATCCCGAGCAAAATCCATTTTTTTTATTAATTTAACAAATAATTAACTAATTAACCTCCATTAAGGACCCGTAAACACATAATTTTACTATATTAAAATTTCGGGTTGTTACAATCTCCCCTCCTTACAAAAATTTCATCCTCAAAATTTACATATATACTAGTCATCAAATAACTGAGGATGATTGCTCCTAATGACATCTTCAAGTTCCCATGTGACTTCCTCTATGCTATGGTGTTCCCATAAAACTTTAACTAGCTTAATCGTTTTGTTTCGTAACACCTGTTCCTTGCGGTACAAAATTATCACTGGCTTTTCTTCAAAAGTTAAGTCCTCTTTGACTTGAATTGGTTCATATCGTATCACGTGCGAGGGATCAGATACATATTTTCTCAACATGGATATGTGGAATACATTGTGAACCCTTGCCAGCTCTGGTGGGAACGCCAAACGGTAGGCTACACCTCCTATTTTAGCCAAAATCTCAAAAGGTCCAATGAATCGCGGACTTAACTTTCTCCGCTTTCCGAATCGTACAATACCTTTTGATGGAGAGATTTTCAAGAAGACATGATCGCCGACTTGAAACTCTAAGTCTTGGCGCTTTCCATCTGCATAGTTTTTCTGTCGACTTTGTGCAGATAATAACCTCGATCGAATCAACTCGATCTTCTTTGTTGTTTCTTGCACCAACTCAGGTCCCAGTAGTTTACGTTCTCCTACTTCAGTCCAACATACTGGTGACCGACACTCCTGCCGTACAAGGCCTCGTAAGGAGCCATTTGAATTCTTGCCTGATAACTTTTATTATATGCAAACTCGATCAATGGCAAGTGATCATCCCAGTTTCCTTGAAAGTCCAGACTGCAAGTGCACATCATATCTTCTAGAGTTTGTATTGTGCGCTCAAACTGTCCATCGGTTTGCGGATGATAAGCTGTACTCATGTTGAGCTGCGTACTTAAAGCTTCTTGCAAGCTCCCCCAAAATCGGGAAGTAAATCGCGGAACGCGATCTGACACAATAGATACCGACACACCATGCAGCTTCACAATCTCCTTGATGTACAACTTTGATAAATTTTCCAGGGTTATGGTATCCTTGATAGCAAGAAAGTGAGTCGACTTCGTCAATCGATCAACTATCACCCGAACGGCATCATGTCCACTCCTTGTTTTTGGTAACCCTACCACAAAATCCATCGTAATGTGCTCCCATTTCCACTCAGGAATAGGCAATGAATTTAACAATCCAGGTGGTTTCTGATGTTCTGCCTTGACTTGCTGACAAACAAGGCATCGAGATACATACTCTACAATTTCTCTCTTCATGCCGTTCCACCAGTAGTTATCCTTCACATCCTGATACGTCTTTGTACTTCCGGGGTGCACCGCAAAACGAGATCGATGTGCCTCATTGAGCAGTTCATTTTTCAACTCAGGATTTCTAGGCACACAAATTCAACCTTTGAATCGAAGTATTGCATCTTCAGATTCTTCAAAATCACCCATTTTTCCTTGAAGAATCTTATCTCTGATAACTTTGATCTCCTGATCTTCCAACTGTGCTTCTTGAATCTTTTGTAATAACACTGGCTTGGCCTGAATACTAGCCAACTTGGCACTATTACCCTGGAATCCTAGACTCAGATTCCAACTCTTGAATTCTTCGATCATCTTCCATCGCACTGCCCTCATATATGCTACAGATCCAACTGTCTTTCTACTCAGGGCATCAACAACCACGTTACCCTTACCAGGATGATACTGGATTACATAGTCACTTCAAGAATTCCATCCATCTATGCTATCGCATATTGAGTTCCTTTTGAGAGAATAGATGCTTTAAACTCTTGTGATCACTATAGATCACCAACTTCTCTCCATAAAGATAATGTCTCCAAATTTTTAGTGCGAACACTACCGCAACTAACTCCAGGTCATGCGTGGGATAATTCCGTTCGTGAATCTTGAGTTGTCTTGAACCATAAACAATGACCTTTTTGTTTTGCATTAAGACACAACCGAGTCCCTTACTGGAAGCATCGCAATACACCTCAAATCCTCCAGATCCTGAGGGAGTTGTCAATACTGGAGCGGTTGTTAATCTCTTCTTTAATTCTTGAAAGTTTCGCTCCCGAGATGCCGTCCATTCTAACTTCACATCTTCCTTAGTCAATTCTGTTAATGGAGCTGCTATCTTTGAGAAACCTTCTACAAATCTACGGTAGTACCCAGCCAATCCCAGAAAATTTCGAACTTCAGTAACAGTGGATGGCCTTGCCCAATCGGTTACTACCTGAATCTTAGAAGGATCAACAGATATTCCATTTCTTGACACAATATGCCCAAGAAAGGCTACCTCTTCCATCCAAAACTCACACTTGGAGAACTTAGCATATAGCTGATTATCTCTTAATGTCTGTAGCGTAATCCTCAAGTGCTCAGCGTGCTGCTCACGACTAGGTGAGTACACCAAGATATCATCAATAAATACCATAATAAACTGATCCAAGTACGGCCTAAAAAGATGATTCATCAACTCCATAAAGGCCGCAGGATCATTTGTCAGTCCAAAAGGCATCACCAAGAACTCATAGTGACCGTACCGAGTTCGAAATGCTGTCTTCTGAATATCTTCTTCTTTGACCCTCAATTGGTGATAGCCAGACCGTAAATCAATCTTTGAAAACACTTGGGCGCCTTGCAACTGATCAAATAGATCATCGATCCTGGGGAGAGGATACTTATTCTTGATCGTCGCTTGATTCAGCAGGCGATAATCTATACACAGACGCTGACTCCCGTCTTTCTTTCGGACAAATAACACCGGTGCTCCCCATGGTGAAACACTAGGACAGATGAAGCCCTTATCTAATAGGTCTTGTAACTGAATCTTCAGTTCTTGCAACTCAGCCGGTTTCATCCGATACGGTGTTTTAGATATCGAGTTTACGCCCGGAGTAACATCAATTGTAAAATCGATTTCTCTTGTAGGAGGGAGTCCTGGTAATTCATCAGGAAATACATCTCGAAACTCTCTGACCACCGGGGTATTCCCTAAAGTGTCATCTTCATCTTTATCGACCACCACTGCAGCTAAATACCCAGTACACCCCTTATCTAGAAGGTGACATGCTTTAATTGCTGACATTAGCTTGGGTGCTTGCCCTCGGATAATCCCCTGTATTTCGAACTCTGGGATGTCCGGAATTCGAAATATCACTTTCTTGGCATTACAATCTACCACTGCATGATAATTAGCCAACCAATCCATCCCTAGGATAACATCATAATCCTTCATGTCTAACACGATCAGATCTATTAACATCCGTACACTATTGACAAGTATGGGACACCTATCATAGACTGTTTTTGTGCACAGAACTTTCCCTGATGGTGTAGATACAGACATCATGCTTTTGAGTGTATCAGGCTTGTAACTTATGTGTTTAGCAAAACGAGTAGAGACAAACGAATGTGTAGCACCAGTGTCAATCAAAGCATAAGCAAGTACTTGAAATACCAAAAGTTTACCTTCGATGACACCTTCGGTCTGCTGTGCCTCTTCCTGGGTAATTGCAAACACTCTTCCTTTTCTGCCTTCCAATGCTAGTGGTTGAGCCTTAGGGCAATCCTTCTTGAAGTGTCCAGGCTTTCCGCACTGGAAGCAAACCTTCGCTCTACAGTCCTTGGTCAAATAGCCCTGACCACATTTCTCGCACTTAAGCCCCAATCTTCCTGTAGACCCTTGGCTTTTCATGTCCTCGAACTTTCTTTTCCCAGTAAACTGCCGGTTATTCTCCTTTATCCAGGGCTTCTCAACTGTCCCTTTGCCTTTGCCAGCACGAGACTGTACCAATTCTTCATGCACTCGCTGTATTCTGAGTTCTCTATCTAAAATCTCTGAGAAGGAGGTAAATCGTTGAGCTGCCAATTTCTCCCTGATAGCCGGCTTCAATCCTTCTTCAAATTTCTCAACCCTCCACTGCTCATTCTCGACAAATCTCACAGCAAACCTCGAGAGTTGATTAAACTTTTGTTCATACTCGCTAACCGACATATTTGCTTGGGTCAGCTGAAGAAACTCCATCCCCTTCCTCTTTTTCATCGACGCTGAAAAATAGTGCTCATAAAACAATTCAATAAATTTTGCCCAAGTCACGGGCCTCTGATGCGGTGGAACTGTCCTTTCCGCTGTGGTCCACCAATGTTCCGCTTCTCCTTCAAGTAGAAAGATAGCGAACTCGAGCTTGTCATTTTCTGGCAAAGACATAGCCCTAAAAACTTTTTCCAGACTTCTAATCAAGTTCTCCGCCTTCAGCGGATCAGTAGTACCCGAAAAGACCGACGGTCCAAGCCTCTTAAACTTCTCCAATCGGGTCACATTCCCATGCTTTGGCATGGTAGCAATGGGGATACGACTACCATTCCCATTTCTATTCATATTCTGGCCTTGTTGTTGCTGAATTAGGTTGGCTAGGGCTGTAATAGCCTCGAATGCCCCAGCCAAGGTATTCTCGGGTGCTTGTCGAGGTGGCATGATTCACTTATAATTATAAAGTAACGAACTTTTAATAATAAAATGAAACTGAAATGCACTGAGAATTCGATATCCAAAAAGAGACATTTCATTCATTTCATCTTTAATATATACATACCACACCATATACATGAACATACTACATCATAGTATACAAAACATCATCTTCGCTGTACAAGTATATACACCAAAAATCTATGAGTCGAGTGCTAAGAAGACCGCCTAGGGCATCTACTATACTCCAAAACCATACAGATACGCTACAGTCTCCACTCCTGACTCCCTACTTCTGCATCTAAACCTCAATCGAGGTAGACGGACTACTCGCCTCCACCGACTTCTTCTTACTCTGCTTACGGTTGTTCAAAATCGCACGATACTCTCATGCCGTAAGCCTCTTAGATGATAGGGGTGGAGGTATCTAACCAGTCCCATCTGGACTAGGCCTGATGTCTGCCAGTGCCCGCTTGACCTGCCTCAAAATCTCACAACGTACCCAAGCCGGTACTGCAAGCTCCATCGGAGGCGGGGGTGGCATCCAGGTAGTTCCGTCCGGATTTATCCGGATAGCCTTCGGCTTAATGGCCGCCATAATTCGTTGAGTCATCCCAAGCCACTCTGGATAACGGTGACTCAATATGGCTGCCATCTGCTCATAATGCTGCCAATCCTCCTTGGTGGGGACTCTGTGCATTAACGGCATCCCTGCACATACACACAATTACCAAATCACTATCTGATTTTGAAATAGGTGATGTACAGTAATACATCTAACTACACAACTAAAAATCATGTACTACGGTATTTCATGAACAAGTATGATTTGTTATGATGGTTATTGCTCTTAGGCTCTGATACTAATTGTGACGCCCCGAACCCGCGCCTAAGGAATCAAGTTCCGACACGCAAATCCGTTCGTTAAATCATGCAAGCGGAAGACTTTACCCGCGAAAATACGGGAAATTTAAACATTTATCAGATGCTTCCCAAAAGCAAATAATACATGTCATCACAATAGCCATCATACAAACCATATACCTGTATTATTTACATCAAGTTTGTTTTACAAAAGTAGGCGCATCTATCATGCCAGGTACAACTTGTCCAAGCTTCTAAAATGTCCAGTTGGACCTTTCACTTACTGGTCAGCAGCTCCAAGATTTAATGACACAAAAAGTCAGTGAGCTATGAAGCCCAATAAAACCACAATCCTTCTAAACTATTTTCCACATAATAACACGCATCAATAATGACATAATAAACAGTTCAATTTGCATGTTATAGTAAAATAGAACAATATATGATAAACTGTGACCCATGGTCACTTAGGGTTACGTCACCCTAACCAAGGTTCCTGACCTCACATTACTTTCCAATTATGGGGTTCAGTTATGAATGTATTCATATGTCCAAGTTATCATTTCAATCATCAATCATGTTTTATTTCGAGTCCTGAGACTCTATTAATTGGCCACAGCCCACAAATATTCAGCTTAAAGTCTCTAAATCATAACCATAATACATTGAGTCATTTAGACTCACACACGCTGTTCCGGTTTTCACCCGAACATGACCAAACCTTAGGTATACCAACCCAACTCACCTGGAATCCGATAATTCCATACCGAACCATGAGTCCACCAACTCGAAAAATACACCAACCCTGAGTATACCGACTCAGACCACTTCGTATCCGAAGCTTACACTCACAACATGGGCATTCGCCCAATAATGACATATTTTTCCATTCAATTAACTGGCCACATATACGGTGTATTCGCCGCCATCGCCCTAGGTATCAGTCATGAAGGAACCCCGACCAACCTGCCTACCATCATCTTCTGGCTAGTCAATGGAGGAACCCCGACATCTATACCAATGGCGGCATCTCCTCACGTTCCACCAAGAAGGGACCCCGATAGACACGGTGCCGACATCTTCTGACCCACCCAGAGAGGAACCCCGGACTATACACTATTTGATGTTCCGTCATATTAAACTCCCTAGGACTCCAACATCTCCTGACTATTAGTCACGGAGGAACCACGGGCCATGCATGACACCGCCACTCCTGACCTAGTCCAAGAGGCACCACGGACGACCTAGACAAACAGACTGACATTTCCCGACTATCAGTCACGGAGGAACCCCGGGCCTTACTGGACACCGTCTCTCCTGATCTAGTCAAAGAGGAACCACGGACTATACTTAACCCTGGTTAGATTTTCTAACCACAGGTTAACCCCAATTAACCCAAGCCTCGCTTGATTAACTGAAATACTTGGGCCTCGCGCCCGTGAACTAATGCCGATAACACACCGTCCCGTTAGGGAACGTTTTCAAGCTAATGGATGTCTTCATAGCCTTACAAGACATGCAAAACAACTTTTCGTCACCCTAGAGTAGCGATACAATTTATCCGGGACCCGATCTGGGCTCCCCGATGGATCGCATAAAATCACAACATCACATAGGGGTCTCCAACCCTTTTTCATTCACGTCAAAAGACATGCATATACTTCACATGAAATAATATAGCAAAATAAGCGAAAAAAGAGAAGAAAAGAGAGGGGTTTTACCTGTTTCACGCATTTCGAGGTAGCGAGTGCAAAAACAGGCACCGCCAACACGTTCGGGAGGGCGATCAACCCCAAGATAAAGCTCCTCTATCTCTAACTTTCACTTTCTCTCTCTACCTTTTTTTCTCTCTCTACACGCAAATCGAGGCATCGGAGAAGAAATCAGACGCCGTCAACGATCGGGGACATCGCAAAACCCTAAGGGGACCTCCCTTCCCCTTTCTCTCTCTTCCTTTCTCTCTTCTCTTTCTCTCTCTTCCTTTCTCTCTCCTCACTTTCTCTCTCTAAAATGGTATGTGGTAGAACACTGTTTGCAAACTGCAAATTGTGAGGAATGAGAAGGTCTGGCCTCCATTATATAGATAAGGTCATGTGCATAGCACATGACCATAATTAATGGTCCCATTGACCAAGTCAATGGTTTGACCGATTGACTATTTTTCCACTTTCTCTTGTGTATACGGCCTTCGTAGTTCTACTCAATGACATCCGATTTTGATGAAACTTTAGGTGACCGGACTTGGGGCAGTCCGACACCTACTGTAAAAATTTTGGGGAAAAATATTGAGTTTTGACAACTGCACTTTAGTCCGGAAGCAAATTACAAAACCCACTAATTTTCTGATTTCAGACACAAAACACGCTGTCGCTTCTTCGTTTGAGATAACTAACTGCCGAGATGACAGACATTAGTCCCCACGGCTGACCGACACACATTAGTGCCAACCACACGGATTTCTATTAGGATCTCCAACAAATATTGGGTCCCACTTAATTTTTGGAAATATGGAAATTTCCAGTTTTTCTCAATTTTATCACACATAATGGCCCCGCGGTCTCGCGAAATGGTACATGACAGAATTGATATGGTAGGGGTGTATCTCGGCAGTCGATCGGCACACTGTGTGCGAGTTTCGCCAAAAGATACTGAGATTTTCTCGGTGCACTTCAATCCCGAGCAAAATCCATTTTGTTTATTAATTTAACAAATAATTAACGAATTAACCTCCATTAAGGACCCGTAAACACATAATTTTATTATATTAAAATTTCGGGTCGTTACATCAGGCTTTCAATCTTTGATGATATTGCTCATCATTCAATCAAATTTCATAGACCCCTCAATCTATAAAATTAGGAAATACACTATTTCATATTTCTGATGAGCATTGGGTGTCTTTTAATACAGATGCAATCTTCAATCTTAGGATAGTACCACAGATGCACTACAAGGTGGATAGTAGCTATCCATCACTGAGCATCTCATGCATAACTCCTTATGTAAATCAGTGATTCCCAATTTTCTTGCGACCTCCAAGGACAACATGACTGTCACTGTTTCAGCCGCTATGTTCCTTGGTTAAGTGAAACCCATCATTCTGGTTCGTCATATGATCAGGTAGGGTTGTGCTCCCATTTTAGTTGACACTCCCTATCAGGCCATACACAAACCTATCTACTATAGAAATAAGGCTCTAAGAGTTTAACCCAGATTGAATTATGTCAATACCTTTTAGCAAGACAAGACTCAGGCTAATTAATTTCTAGTCTTATTGTTAATGGAAGGTCATAGGGCAATATTATCCCGTAGGATAGATTAGCCCATTGAATTCACTTAATATTTATCTTGAGGGAAAACAGAATATTATGAATAAATTATACATCTAATGCATATATAAAAAACATTCACAATATTTATCATTGTATCACATGTATAAAGAAATATACAAATATCATCACATGATAATAAATCAAATTTCTTTTAATTAGATCAAACTAATTCCAATGAAGTCCCACTAGCCCCAGAAATCTTAATGGATCTAACCCAAGGGTACAAAGATCATTTTTAACATCAGTGGGCTTTAGATGGTTCATTCATCCATATGATGGACCATTGGTCATACCAAGCACAATGGGCTCAAAATAAAAATTATAAAGTGTCCATGTGCATCACTAAAGCCCATAAGTCAAAATTGACTATATTACCTTTTAATTCTTTACGAATTATTTTTTAGCACATTAGGGTTCACCAACTCTAAGTCTAAAATAAATTATGGAAATCTTTAAACAACTCTCTAAGACCTCTACTAGGGTCTATAAGTGTCAATCAAGCACTTCCCAAAATCGTGAATATTGTTAGCTTACATCTATGCCAATTAAGGCACAATTATCATATAATCATGTAAGTAACATATTCCACGTAAAAATTTCAACATGAACTACATGCATCACGTCCAAAAGGGATATAATAATGTGTTTTATTTAAACACAAACTTTTTATGTTTTAACAAAACACATTATGGGGTTTGATCCAATTATCTAAAATTTGCACAAAAATGATAATCACATTATCAGAAGGGTTATGGACTTTTCTAAGCAACTAAAAGCTATAACAAATCATCACATGAAATACATAATATAGCCGTATAATGGGTCCACATGATCATGCTATCCTAGAAATCCTACAACTACTCTTGTAGAACGCCTTTCAAGATTTATTTTTCATGCGATCACCATCATCTTTTATCATCATTATGATTTCTCCATAGAGAAAAACCAGCAACTCCTAATACTAAGATTACATCATATTCAAAATAAGAAACCTTGAGAAACAATCCAAAATAGGGTGCTCAAGGGGAATACAACCCATAAGAAGAAAGAGAAGAGAATAGAGAGGGAAGAAGACATGATCCTGAAACCCATCCACCATTCAACAAGAATATATATTAACAATTCATCAACTATGAATAATAATATGACTTGACAAATTACTTAGAAAGTCCATAACCTCAACAAAGATTTTGCTAACCTCAGGAAAACTCTTTCCCATATGATTAAGGCCTCTATTAACATTTAATAGAAAAACCCTAGAGCAAAGAAAGCAAGCATGACTAGAATGAATTCTTAGGGTTTTTAGATCATCATTACAAGAATACAATTTTCCTTTAATGCCTGGGAAATCATTAAGAGAAACAATTTCTCTAAAATTAAATCTAACCCTAAAATCCATCATCACATTCCTCAATTGATAAACAAATAGAAAACACCATATTAAATTCGGCTAGGCTTGGGATCTAATCTCTTCCATATTATTTTGATCTAATAACTATTAAAAGTCCAAAATAAAAAATCAGCAAATTGCTAATTTTTAATATCACTTTATATTGATTTCAAAATAAATTCAAAATCAATAATAGGTGAAATCAAAATTTTCCATAAGGGCCAACTGTCCTAGGGATTATTTGATTTAACAATTAAATAAAATAATACCCTAAACAATAGTATTAAATGTCCATAAAATAATTGATCTCTCTCAATTAAAATTCACTTGAGATAAAACCCTGTATCTCAACCACTGGTATTTATGTAATTACTTGATTAACTATTAATCAAATAAAAACTTATAAATACTATGTAGGCAGTCATTTTGAACACATATAATTGATCCAAATCAACTACAATAATTATGGTATTATTCCCATAAACTTTTTAGGGAACCATAAAGGATATCATAATTAACATTTAATTAAATGATAGCCCGTGGACTCGAAGCAGATAATTAAACAATTTAATTAAATCTCAGGCCGTGCTCTCGAATCAAATAATTAAACTATTTAATTAATTGATAGCTCATTAAATGATTTAATAGCATCCCATGCTCTCAAATCAAATAATGGAATTTTGAAAAAATTTGAAAGCCTCTTGGAAAATTAATTTAGAAAACTCATTTCCCCACTTTAGATTTTTGACTCAAGTTTTGACCCTCAAAAAGATTGATTTTCACAAAACAATCTTCACGAAAGTCGTAGATCTTTTCGACGGCTTCGAAACGATATACTGACAAACTTAAATCGGACTTATGGTCACAAAGTTATGGCTGAAATACCGAAACTGTATCGATTCTTCTAATCAAATACAAATCCGAAAATCCATGAATTAATTTCAATCGAAATAAGCTTTAATCTCCAACAACGCTTAATCAAGAGTGTCTAACACCATGAGATTTATTAATTAACATTTAATAAATAAAATCTCATCTATATATGCTAGCCAAAATTTCAATGGGTATCTAAGTGGTCTAAATCAAAGGGAAAACTTGTCTGGGGCTCACAAGAATAAATTAAACAATTTAATTTAATATTCTAAAAAGGATCTCTAAATCCTTAAAGGCTATAATCAAGATTTAGATATCTCTAAATGAAAGTATGCCTCTTTTTAATTTTAGAAACACAGTTCTTGGGGGGCATACATCGAATCCCAAGATCTGACTAAGATTCTAATTGATTTTATTCAATGAAGGTTAGAATAACATTCACCTTTGCGACTTGGAAATTGTTAAGTCAAATCCACGTTAGAATAGTACTCGCAAAACTTCACAAGTGTCAAGTCTCCTGTCGATTCACACGAACCTTCTTTTTCCTTTAAAGCTTTCTCTAATGGAAGCTAATGGCCCTTCCAAATTCCATGCTCTTTTATCTTTTCTTCTTTTCTTCTTTTCTTTGATCCAAGAAACTTTCTTGATCAAACAAGATCCAATCTTGATCTTCAAAGAACTTGTTCTTGATCATCAAGATCAAAAACCAAACAAAACGAAAGAAGGGGAAGGGTGACCGTACACCCTCAAAAGGGAGAGGGCTGGGCGTGAACTTGAGGAGAGGGAGAGAAGAAAAAATTATGGAGAATTATATTAGTTAAAGGGCTGGGTATTCAATTCTTTATATAAGTTCCCTCTTGGTTGCTTGAATTGTAATCCAATTATAATTCATTAACCTTATCCTAATCCAATTAGGATTCCTCAATAGTTTCCTTTATTGATTATTCTCCTAATCCAATTAGGATTAATCTTAAAAGAAACTAACCTTATCCATTAGTAACTAATCTTATCCATATCCAATAAGGAATCTTGACTCAGTAACTAACTAATGGAATCCCTAACAATTAGGGAATCTTTAATTAGTAACTAACTCTAACTAACTAACTAACCTTATCCAATAAGGATATTAGTTATTAGAAACTAATTAAATAAATAATAACAATTATTATTTCCTCCATGAAGTGGGCGTCCCACCCTAGGTGGGTCCCACACCCCACACGCCTAAAGGGTTTCCAAAACCCTCTTGGTCACTTGAATTATTCTTTAATAATAATTCCCAATGGGTCCTACCCATTTGGTTTTTCACTTCTTGTGTGATTCCACCTTTTAGAGCCTCACTATACCATATAGTGATTACTTAGAGAAATTAATTAATTTAATTATAAATTAAATTAAATACTTTAAGAAGGTCCTTGTGTGTGGGATCTAAAGGGATCTCCTATTTCCGGTTGTGGGACCAACTATTTCACCTTTTTGGTTGAAGCATTGTTACTAGGAAACACATTTCCTAAAACTCCATTAGGATCATAGAATATTATCTAAGTCCCTGGACTTCCACCAATCACAATTAATGTCCATTAACACAATGTGATTAACCTCCAGAAATTAGAGAATTGCTTGTAAGTACCATCTCACAATATATTTACAAATAAATCCTTCCACATTCCGATATCACTTGTAAGCTTCCGAGATTGGAACAATTCCACTGTCTTAGTCCCTAGCTTATGAATAGAACTCTTTCTCATGATTACTTTTCATTGAACTGAACCTCCAAAACACTTTTGAAGAAACATTAGAAAACAACTGACATATATATATATATATATATATATACTTTTCCATATTAAAAATATCAACTTCGATAAAAACCATTTTACCGAAAAGTACCAGTACTGGATTTAACAGTTCAGTTCAACAAGTATCACCTTGATATCACTATCTCCAATTAAGGAGTTGTGGATTCCTTATTGAGTGTTTACACACTTCTCCAAACATAGTGTACTTGACCCAACGTACCCGGAGTTAGTCCTGTGTATTGGACATTGCCGATTGGCACATCAAAGCCATATAGACAGATGTCTGAGAAGATGTTAACCTCTCAGGTCTAAGGACAATTTGTCAAATGGATAACCCTAATACAATCTGACAGTGTATTCCATAGGGTATCCACTAGTGACCCCGTTCAGTATTATGTACTTGCTACATATACTCACATGTTAGTCAAGAGTCACCACTCTCTCTGAATGAGATTCATCACACTATCTCATAGAACTACACATGTGCAAGCGATGATGAAGTATGGTGCCCAACCAGTACTCTAGAGGCTTCGAACAATATTAGTTTTACAAGGAACTGGAAAATCATATCTCCTCGCAACATTTGCATGATTTTCGTATAATGCTACCTATGGAATTTTATGTCTTCATCATATGAGACAGTAATTAATATAAATACCCTTTATAGTTGGTTGTGTGAATATGATGTTTATCTAATCAACATAGAAAAGTCTCTTATTGGCTTTCGAGGGCATATATGTCCAACAATCTCCCACTTGCACTCTAAGCCAATTAGATGTAATGCCCATCTTCTCAGTAATGTTTCTCAAACACCAATTGAGACATAACTTATTATGTATGGGTCTGTCATGTCTGCTTTACCACAACTATTATAGTGATGCAATAACACTTGCAACTCTTGCAAATTTATTATCAATAACCATAGTCTTAAAAGACTAAACAAAAATGATACTGTCTAACAGTCATTTTCAGAAGTTAACATGCTTGTGCTTTACCATTGTACAATGCTCCGGACTAATCTGACCAATATCTTATCACATCAACATGTGATAAATATCCGGTCTAGTACAAGTATACTTTCTCATGATATCATATATCTAAGAGAAATTGATTCCATCCCGTAAAGGTAGAAACTCTTTTATTGGAATCTTACTTGCACAAAAACATGATTGTTATTGGGAGAATAACAATATCATTTTCCTTTTGTCTCTAAACCATTTAGGACTAAGAAAACATGATGTCAAAGTTTTTGTCCTTCATTATAAAATTGCTTGATCAAATCTAAGAGAAGAATAATATTCATACTTCATTTATAATGAAAAGAATATTATCTTTGCATAGAGTCAGGAAAGTAATTATGCTCCTACTAACCAATTTGCACACAAATGATACTTTTATTCTTAGATGAAAATCAAACAGTTTGATTACTTCATCAGAATAAAAGTTAGTCCAACTACAGATTCTGGGACCTGTGGGTTCTAGTGTACTATTTAGGCATAGTGAGAGTAGAGAGTTGATCTTTATCAATTCTCATAGTTCTTGGTCTATTGGGCTTCCGCTTCTAGAACAATTCTAGGTTCAGTTTCTCTACTAGGAAACTTGTATTCCTGTTTACAAATATCTTTTATTATCCAGGAATAGAGACTAAATGTCTCTAATGCGAATCCCAAGCTCATCTTCTATCAATTCATATCTAATATAATTCGATTTAACAACACCATCATGCTATGGTTTGTTCTGGGAATTATCTAAGACAGATGTAATGAGAGTAAATTATGAAATTTCTATTAAGAGGTACTCTTCTCAATCATGGAAGACTTACCTAGCTGTTTTTTTATTTCAATGCGGAATTCCTTGAACTTTTCAGAGAATGTGAAATAAAGTTAGCTACCTCTTAATGGAAGATTTATATAATTATGATCATCCAACTTTGTCCAATTCTCAAGTAGAAGTTTTATCTACTCAATTTCTCCTTCTCATTAACAAACATGTAACTATTGCACTTATGGAAGATCATACCCAAACATTAAGAGGGAGGTTACAACAATAAGTTGACTGAGAGTAACAACCTGGACCATCCTTCAAAGGTTGTCTGTATCCAATGACAAGCTTCACTAGAAGCACAATCCTTACTTTCATTCCTGCTAGAAGGAGCCTTGGTCCATACACTAGGAATACCTACCAAGGGAAATCTGGCTTTCGTTCCTGGCCATAAATGTAGGACTTAGATCAATCTTTTGAACATCTTTGCAAGTACATTGAACTATTCAACGGGTCTTAGCTCTGCAAAAATGGGTTTCAGACAATCTGATTTACTATTGTCAACAACCATATAAGCGACTCGGGGGGAGTTGCGAAGATCAAATCTAATACCATATACTTATCTCAAATTCAGTACCACGAATGAGATTAGAATCCCAAGAATCTCTATCATTCTTTGGAGGGGTTCCCTAGTCAACTTGTGTCCACTGTCCTAATAGAAGCTGACTATCGCCCATTTATTTGTAAACATCTATAGAGATTTAAAT
>CM026569.1:22904632-22950271 GCA_015143295.1 Tetracentron sinense | reverse complement strand
TGTTTAAATGGGGAGATAGTAGATCCAAAACCGATCGCTCGGAGGCTATCGTATGTCCATGATTTGTCTATGGGTAAATTTTCCAGAGACGGAAATTTCAACCGATCGCTCTGTCGTTTGAACCGATCGTCGGTAGGCACCGATCGCTCTGCTCATTCCCACCCGCTCTCTTGCGCAGTTCCTCCGCGTGTTTACAGACTTTTCCTAAGGGCATTTTCGACATTCGGGTGTTAACCCCTTTCTTATATAGGATTACCCGAGCCTTTAGTGCTCCTTCTCACCCTTGGTCTTTGAGAGATGAATCAAGGAGAAGGTGTTCCTAAACTCGGTTTCCATTTTGAAGATAAATCAAAGTGGTTTTGAGACCCCCTAGACCATCCTCAAGCCTGTTTCTTCAAATCTCGGCTCAAGCTCGTTTGGCTCGTGTTCAAGCTGGGCAGCAACTCCACTGTCGTTTTGAAAGGGGGATTTCCTTCCCCCTTGACTAAGGTCGTACTTTTTTACTACCCTCCTAGTTCTAGCCCTCTCATTTCCTTTTCCGTTCGTGTTTTCCTTCATATAATATATATACATTATGAGATGGTTTATGGAATGGTAGGAGTATGAATTAGGGATTGTTGGCGCATGGATACCGTGTGATGTGAAATGAAAGAATGGGAGGGTCATTGACTAATCTAACATCCAATATGTATGTGAGTAGAAACCGCCTAGAAGCATTTTGTCGTTAATGATAATGATGTACCAATTGTTGATGACATGCCAAGGTGAATAAAAATAATGTAACATTAAGAAACATGCTGTTTTTAAGGTTTATGAAATTGAAGTGTGTGTTATGATATGTGATTGTTGCCTTTCCCTAATGATATCAATATAAATTGCCCAATCATTGTGTTATGTGTTACGAATTACTCAAATGCCATCTTTTAATTGCAATCGATGCACACGACCTCACGAGCACGCATACCTGACCTGATTTTACCGAGGTTTTCAAGAATGGGATTTAGAGGTGGGCATATCTACGATATGTTTTACCTCGATTTTGGCAAGGACAAGACAATCCTGCTTTTCATAAGAAGGGGTCCCTCCCTCCCTCACAAGTGCATACATCACATAAAGGGCCGTCCCTTCCCTCGAAGTACATCTCACACGACATGCCTCACAAGTGACTAGGCCTTACATTAGCCGTTCGGAAGACGGGTCCTCCCTTCCTCACAATATGTTTACTCTTTCCAAGCATGAATACAAGCAAGCATGACATTGCATGACAGCGGGCATTAGGAAGAGTCTCCTTCCTCACAAGTATTTACTTTCCAAGCAAGCTGACATGGCATTACACGCACGATAACGATAAGATAAACAAAAATGACACATTCTTCAAGCAGAAATGTATTTTTTCAATCAAGTCAATCACGGTGTTTTCAAGGGTTTTAAGCGGCTTTTCTTAATTCAAGCATGATTAGATACCTCCTTTACTTTATTTTCATGAAGGGTAATTATTCCTAGCTTTATATCTTGAATGTTTCCTGCTTTTATTATGTGAAATGCTTCCTGCTTCCTATACTGCTCTGGTGTTGATTTGCTATGACAATTGTTAGTATTATACCCACCGCTGAGTATTCCATGCTCCCCCGTACTTTTCTAATATCGACAGGTTCTGAGGGACTGCTGCTATTCCGTTTGATAGCTGTCTCCGGCCTCTTGGGTGGAGAGAGGATACGTCGAGAGCCTTTGGGTAGGAAAGCCCCCTCCCCTAGAGGGTTTACCATTAGTTGGGTTGTAGGATTCTTAGTGAATAGCTTGGGGTGAGAATGAGAGATAATACTTTCATGTAGTTGGCGTGCCTGTCCGCACTTTCCTTTTGGTTTCCGTTTTGTATGACTTTATTTGAGCATGTATAATTTCATAGAGGTTGGTTAGACTTCCACTTTTTTTAGTTATTTCCGCTATCATTGTCTTCTATGGTAGTTGCTCTGTTGTTTTTTGCAGGTTGGTTGTCAGCAAGTCATGATTATCGGCCAAGTTTCACTCTACCTCCTACGGGGGGTTTTTGGGGTCGCGACAATATTCAAACAGATCTCCCACTTGCACTCTAAGCCAATTAGATCTTAAGCCCATCTTCTCCGTATTGTTTCCCAAACACCCATTGAACTAACTGAGTATGTATGTGTCCTGTCAGTCCTGCTTTACCACAACTCAATTATAGTGTGCAATAATACTGGGTGCAAAACTCTTGCAAATTTATTATCAATACCTAGTCTAAAAGACGAAACAAAAATATACTTGTCCAACAGGCATTTGCAGAAGTTCTGCTTTGATGTTTACCATTGGTACAATTCCTACCTAATCTGACAATATCCTTATCACATCACATGTGAAAATATCCGTCTAGTACAAGTATCTTTCTCATGATATCACATATCTAAGAGAAACTGATTCCATCCCATAAAGGTAGAAACTCTTTTCTTGGAATCTTACTTGCACAAAAACATGATTGTTATTGGGAGAATAACAATATCATTTTCCTTTTGTCTCTAAACCATTTAGGACTAAGAAAACATGATGTCAAAGTTTTTGTCCTTCATTATAAAATTGCTTGATCAAATCTAAGAGAAGAATAATATTCATACTTCATTTATAATGAAAAGAATATTATCTTTGCATAGAGTCAGGAAAGTAATTATGCTCCTACTAACCAATTTGCACACAAATGATACTTTTATTCTTAGATGAAAATCAAACAGTTTGATTACTTCATCAGAATAAAAGTTAGTCCAACTACAGATTCTGGGACCTGTGGGTTCTAGTGTACTATTTAGGCATAGTGTGTCACGACCCAAAACCCACCCTAGGAGTTAGAGTGAATCTTGGACGACTCAATCATGACTTACATGACTTGCTTGACAAACCAACCTGCAAAAACCCACAGAGCATATACAATAGAGGATATTATAGCGGAAACATAACTATAAAACACAGCGGAAGTCTGACAAACCTCTAAGTATATACATATGGTCCAAGTTTATACAAAAAGTAACCAGAAGCAAGTGCGGACAGACCCGCCAAATACATGGATATAATCTCTCATCTCACCCACAGCTAATCCACTCAGAATCTACAACCACCTAATGGTAACCCTCTACGGGAGGTTCCTCCAAAGGCTCCTCGACGTACTCCTCCTCCACCCAAGGGCTCGGAGCACATATATCAAATGGAGCAGCTGCTCCGCCATCACCTGCCGACATAAGAAGTACGGCTGAGCATGGAATACTCAGCGGGTACTAAGCACTAACCAACAGTCATAGCATACAGATAGCATACATAAAGTAGAAGCAGTTGCTATATAGAACCTGAACAATTTATATCATACAAGGAAGTAAAGCAATTTATATTCATGCTTGCATTCCAAAAGACTGATAAAACCTTGAAAACATCGTGGACTTGACCTCGACTTGAAATACCCTTTTCGTGATAGGAACTTGTTAACCTGTGTCATGCTTGTCATGCTTGCATTTTCATAATTTAAACATGTCACATGCCTAGTTGCCGTTCAATAGTCCCTCACAACTAGTACCCTAGATGCAGATGGGTATGCCTAGTTGCCGTTCATAGCCCGTCGCAACTAGCATCCATGCGGAATGTGAATGCCTAGTTGCCGTTCATAGCCCTCGCAAACTAGCATCCATGCGGAATGTGAATGCCTAGTTGCCGTTCATAGCCAGTCGCAACTATCATCCATGCGGAATGTGTGATGCTATCTATGCGTGTCATGCCATGCTATGCTATGCGTGTCATGCGATGCTATGCATTCATGCGAGGGATGGGAGACCTTTCCCTATGCCAATGCATGATTGTCTTGCCCCTTGTCAAAAGCGAAGTGAAACATATCTTAGAGATGCCCCACCTCTACGTCTCATACTTAAAACATCGGTAAATCACGGTCATTTCATGCGGCTCGTGAGATCGTGTGCATACTTGCATTTGGAATTAAATATGGCATTTTGGGTAATTCACAAAGCATATCTATAACAATTTAAGCGAGTAATAATCTACGCATTTTAAGAAATGTAAGAAACACACTATCATGAACCCTAACAAAATTTCAAGAGCAATTAAGCATGGGTTCCCTTAATGTATCATTTATTTTGTTCACCTTGGCATTTCATCAAACATGGGGTATGTTCATTATTCACTTAAACCTAGATCATGCTTTTCTAGGTGGTTATGCTCACATCACACTTGTATGTTCATTATTGGTACAATGCCCTTTCCCATTCGTTCATCACATCATCCACACGGCATCCATTCGCCAACATCCCACTCCATTCACCATTCATACCACCAATCTCATAACACATATATATGGAAAGGAAAACAAGAAGAAATAAGGAAAAGAGAAGCTATAACTAGGAGGGTAGTAGAAGTACCGACCTTGATCAAGTGAGGAAGAAAATCCCCCTTTCCCAAAACGACCGGGAGTTGCTGCCCTAGCTTGAGGAGAGTGCCCCACACGAGCTTGAGCCGAGACTTGGAGAAAATAGACTTGAGGATGATCTAGGGTCTCAAACCCCTTTGATTTCTCTTCAAAATGGAAACCCTAGGTTTAGGAAAACCTTCTCCTTTCTCTCTATCTCTCAAAAGACTCTAAGGGTTGAGAATGAGCCCTAAAGGCTCGGGCAATCCTATATAAGAAAGGGTATAACACCCGAATGCCGAAAATGCCCTTAGTGAAAATTCTGTAAAACGCGCGGACCGAGCGATCGGTGGTTATGACCGATCGATCGGTTGCCTACCGAGCGATCGGTGTTTATGACCGATCGACCGGTCAAAAACTCACTCTCTGGAAAATTTCCCCATACGAAATTTCTGACCGCGCGATAGCTACCGATCGATCAGTTATGGACCGATCGATCGCTGACTGGACCGAGCGATCGGTTCTCTGTATGTCTGGACTGTTTTGACCATATCTTTTGACTCGCTCGTCGGATTTCGACGATTCAACTTGCGTTGGGTTCGTCTTTCGAAAACGCACATTTCTGACGTTTCGAAATTTTCGATTTCTCCCTTATTTATTAATTAGACTACAAAAATGGCCAATTAGCTACGAAGGTGCTATTCATTAAGGATGAAAAAGTCCGGGGTGCTACATAGTGAGAGTAGAGAGTTGATCTCTATCAATTCTCATAGTTCTTGGTCTATTGGGCTTCCGCTTCTAGAACAATTCTAGGTTCAGTTTCTCTACTAGGAAATTTGTATTCCTGTTTACAAATATCTTTTGTTATCCAGGAATAGAGACTAAATGTCTCTAATGCGAATCCCAAGCTCATCTTCTATCAATTCATATCTAATATAATTCGATTTAACAACACCATCATGCTATGGTTTGTTCTGGGAATTATCTAAGACAGATGTAATGAGAGTAAATTATGAAATTTCTATTAAGAGGTACTCTTCTCAATCATGGAAGACTTACCTAGCTGTTTTTTTATTTCAATGCGGAATTCCTTGAACTTTTCAGAGAATGTGAAATAAAGTTAGCTACCTCTTAATGGAAGATTTATATAATTATGATCATCCAACTTTTGTCCAATTCTCAAGTAGAAGTTTTATCTACTCAGATTTCTCCTTCTCATTAACAAACATGTAACTATTGCACTTATGGAAGATCATACCAAACATTAAGAGCTGGAGGTTCCAACAATTAAGTTGGACTTGATGAGTATACAACCTGGACAATCCTTCCAAAGGTTTGTCTTGTATCCAATGACCAATTGCTTCACTATGAAGCACAATCCTTATACTTTCATTTCTTCTCAGAAGAGCCTTTGTCCATACTACTAGAATACCTTTCCAATGGAAAATCTTGGATTTCTTTCCTTTGCATAAATGCTCGGGACTTAGAAAATCCAATTCTTTTGAACATCTTTGCAAGTAGCATTGAACTCTTCAAAGGTTCTTAGCCATATGCAACATGTGGGTTTCAGACAATCTGATTTCCTACTTGTTCAACATAACCATATTAAAGGACTGCGGGAGTTTGTCGAAGATCATATCCTCTAATCCCATAAATTTATCTCAATTTATCTCAGTACCAAGAATTGAGATTTCTGAATCCAATGATCTCTATCATATTCTTTGTGACTGGGTTTCCCTAGTCAACTTGGTGTCCACTTGTCCTTTTATATAGTAAGCTGCCTAGCAGTCCTATTGTATTCTGTAAACATCTAATATGAGATTTAACATCAGTAGTGAGAACTTGGGCAATTCTTTAGATAGTAAGCACAAACTTGAGATTCCTTTTCCATTCCAAACACTTTGAATTGGTCAAGAGATTCTCATTAAAGTCTTGGTAAGGTGGTTATAGAATGACATGAAAATAAAACATACATCATAATATTTCACACATTATAATATCATTAGATCAGGGATTTCGATCTTTGATGATATTGCTCATCATTCAGTCAAATTTCATAGACCCCTCAATCTATAAAATTAGGAAATATGCTACTTCATATTTCTGATGAGCATTGGGTGCCTAATAATACACATGCAATCTTCCATGCTAGAATAGTACCACACATGCACTACAAGGTGGATAGTAACTATCCATTACTGAGCATCTCATGCATAACTCCTTATGTAAATCAGTGATTCCCAATTTTCTTGTGACCTCCAAGGATAACATGACTGTCACCTGTCAGCCTTCATTGTCATTGGTTAAGTGAAACCCATTATTCTCGGTTGTCATATGATGAAGTAGGAATATGCCCCCATGCTAGTTGACACTCCCTATCAGGCCATACACATTCCTATCTACTATAGAAATAAAACAGTAGGAGTTTAATTTAGACTGAATTATGTCCGATTCCTATCAGAGACACAAGACTCAGGCTAATTAATTCATAGTCTTATTGATAATGGAAGGTCATAGGGCAACATTATCCTATATGATAGATTAGCCCATTTAATTCACTTAATATTTTTCTTGAGGGAAAACAAAATATTATGAACAAATCATACATCTAATGCATATATCAAATGCATTCACAATATTTATCATTACATCACATGCATAGAATAATATACAAATATCATCAAATTTCGTTTTAATTAGATCAAACTAATTCCAATGAACTCCCACTAGCCCCAGAAATCTTAATTGATCTAAACCAAGGGTACAAAGGTTTTTTTTTTTAACATCAGTGGGCTGATGGTTCATTCATCCATATGATGGACCATTGGTCATACCAAGCATCATGGGCCCAGAATAACAATTATAAAGTGTCCATGTGCATCACTAAAGCCCATAAGTCAAAATGGACTATATTACCCTTTAATTTTCTACGAATTAATCTTAGCACATTAGGGTTCACCAACCCTAAGTCTAAAAGAAATTATGGGATTCCTTAAACAACTCTCTAAGACCTCTACTAGGGTCTATAAGTGTCACTCAAGCACTTCCCATAACCGTGAATATTATTAGCTTACATAAATGTTAATTAAGGCACAATTATCTCATAATCATGCAAGTAACATATTCCACGTAAAAATTTCAACATGGACTACATGCATCACGTCCAAAAGGGCTATAATAATGTGTTTTATTTAAACACAAAATTTTTATGTTTGAACAAAACACATATTGTGGGGTTTGATCCAATTATCCAAAATTTACACAAAAACGATAATCACATTATCACAAGGGTTATGGACTTTTCTAAGCAACTAAGAGCTATAACAAATCATCACATTAAATACATAATATAGCCGCACAATGGGTCCACATGATCATGCTATCTTAGAAATCCTACAACTACTCTTGTAGAACGCCTTCCAAGATTTATTTTTCATGCGATCACATCATCTTCGATCTTCAATATGATTTCTCTATAGAGAAAAATCAGCAACTCATAATACTAAGATTATATCATATTCAAAATAAGAAACCAACCAAAATAGGGTGCTCAAGGGGAGTACAACTCATAAGAAGAAAGAGAAGATAATAGAGAGAGAAGAAGAAGACATGATCATGGAACCCATCCACCATTCAACAAGAATATATATTAACAATTCATCAACTATGAATAATAACATGGCATGACAAATTACTTAGAAAGTCCATAACCTCAACAAGAGTTTTGTTAACCTTAGGGAAACTCTTTCCCATATGGTTAAGGCCTCTATTAACATTTAATAGAAAAACCCTAGAGCAAAGAAAGCAAGCATGTCTAGAATGAATTCTTAGGGTTTTTAGATCATCATTAAAAGAAAACAATTTTCCTTTAATGCTTGAAAATTATTAAGAGAAACAATTTCTCTAAGATTTAATCTAACCCTAAAATTCATCCTCAAATTCCTCAATTGATAAACAAATAGAAAACACCATATTAAATTCGGCTAGGCTAGGGATCTAATCCCTTCCATATTATTTTGATCTAATAACTATTAAAAGACCAAAATAAAAATCAGCAAATTGCTGATTTTTAATATCACTTTATATTGATTCCAAAAATAAATTCAAAATCAATAATAGGTGAATTCAAAATTTTCCATAATGGCCAACTGCTTTAGGGATTATTTGATTTAACAATTAAATAAAATAATATCCTAAACACTAGTATTAAATGTCCATAAAATAATTGATCTCTATCAATTAAAATTCACTTGAGATAAAACCCTGTATTTCAACCAATGGCATTTATGTAATTACTTGATTCACTATTAATCAAATAAAAACTTATAAATATTATATATAGCCGATAATTCTGAGCTCATGTAATTGATCCAAATCAACTACAATAATTATGGTATTATTCCCATAAACTTTTTAGGGAACCATAAAAGATATCTTAATTAACATTTAATTAAATGATAGCCCGTGGACTCGAAGCAGATAATTAAACAATTTAATTAAATCTCAACCCGTGCTCTCGAATCAAATAATTAAACTATTTAATTAATTGATAGCCCATTAAACGATTTAATAGCATCCCATGCTCTCAAATCAAATAATGGAATTTAGGAAAAATTTGAAAGCCTCTTGGAAAATTAATTTAGAAAACTCCTTTTCTCGCTTTAGATTTTGACTCACGTTTTGACCCTTAAAACGATTGATTCTGGAAACACTTTCTTCATGAAAGTTGTAGATCTTTTCGACGGCTTCGAAACAATATACTGACGAACCTAAATTGGACTTACGGTCACAAAGTTATGGCCGAAATACCGAAACTGTATCGATTCTTCTAATCAAATACAAATCCGAAAATCCATGAATCAATTTTAATCGAAATAAGCTTTAATCTCCAAGAACACTTAAGCAAGGGTGTCTAACACCATGAGATTTATTAATTAACATTTAATAAATAAAATCTCATCTATATATGCTAGCCAAAATATCAATGGGTATCTAAGTGGTATATATCAAAGGGAAAACTTGCTCTGGGCTCTCTAAAATAAATTAAACAATTTAATTTAATATACTAAAAGGATCTCTAAATCCTTAAAGGGCTTTAACCAAATTTATAACTCTATATACCTATCCCTAATAGAATTAAGAGAGGTTTTGAAATCATCCAAAACTGAAATTAGCATCACACTAATTTCTAAGGGCTTGATTACTCCCTCAATAACTAGAGGGGGATCCCTTAACCCGACCAATGATTATCTAATCATCAAGAATCTAGAAGATTGATTCATTAGGGTAACCAAAATTCATAGGGGAGGCAATCTTAATATAAATCTTGATTAAACTCAATAAAATCAAAGAGAAGCATAGCCAAGGCTCTGATACCACTGAAAGTATGCCTCTTTTTAATTTTAGAAACACAGTTCTTGGGGGGCATACATCGAATCCCAAGATCTGACTAAGATTCTAATTGATTTTATTCAATGAAGGTTAGAATAACATTCACCTTTGTGACTTTGAAATTGTTAAGTCAAATCCACGTTATAATAGTATTCGCAAAACTTCACAAGTGTCAAGTCTCCTGTCGATTCACGCGAACCTTCTTTTTCCTTTAAAGCTTTCTCTAATGGAAGCTAATGGCCCTTCCAAATTTCATGCTCTTTTATCTTTTCTTCTTTTCTTTGATCCAAGAACCTTTCTTGATCAAACAAGATCCAATCTTGATCTTCAAAGAACTTATTCTTGATCATCAAGATCAAAAACCAAACAAAAAGGAAGAAGGGGGAAGGGTGACCGTACACCCTCAAAGGGGGAGAGGGTTGGGCGTGAACTTGAGGAGAGGGAGAGAAGAAAAAATTCTGGAGAATTATATTATTTAAAGGGCTGGGTATCCAATCATTTATATAAGTTTCCTCTTGGTTGCTTGAATTGTAATCCAATTATAATTCATTAACCTTATCCTAATCCAATTAGGATTCCTCAATAATTTCTTTTATTGATTATTCTCCTAATCCAATTAGGATTAATCTTAAAAGAAACTAACCTTATCCATTAGTAACTAATCTTATCCTTATCCAATAAGGAATCTTGAATTAGTAACTAACTAATGGAATCCCTAACAATTAGGGAATCTTTAATTAGTAACTAACTCTAACTAACTAACTAACCTTATCCAATAAGGATATTAGTTACTAGAAACTAATTAAATAAATAATAACAATTATTATTTCCTCCATGAAGTGGGCATCCCACCCTAGGTGGGTCCCACCTCACACCCCTAAAGGGTTTCCAAAACCCTCTTGGTCACTTAAATTATTCTTTTATAATAATTCCCAATGGGTCCTACCCATTTGGTTTTTCACATCTAATGTGATTCCACCTTTTAGAGCTTCACTATACCATATAGTGATTACTTAGAAAAATTAATTAATTTAATTATAAATTAAATTAAATACTTTAAGAAGGTCCTTGTGTGTGGGAACTAAAGGGATCTCATATTTCCGGCTGTGGGACCAAGTACTTCACCTTTTCGGTTGAAGCATTGTTACTAGGAAACACCTTTCATAAAACTCCATTAGGATCATAGAATGTTATCTAAGTCCCTAGACTTCCACCAATCGCAATTAATGTCCATTAACACAATGTGATTAACCTCCAGAAATTAGAGAACTGCTTGTAAGTACCATTTCACCATTTATTTACAAATAAATCCTTCCACATTCCGATATCACTTGTAAGCTTCCGGGATTGGAACAATTCCACTATCTTAGTCCCTAGCTTATGAATAGAACTCTTTCTCATGATTACTTTTCATTGAACTGAACCTCCAAAACACTTTTGAAGAAACATTAGAAAAGAACTGACATATATATATATATATATATATATATACTTTTCCATATTAAAAATATCAACTTCGATAAAAACCATTTTACCGAAAAGCACTAGTACTGGATTTAACAGTTCAGTTCAACAAGTATCACCTTGATATCATTATCTCCAATTAAGCAGTTGTGGATTCCTTATTGAGTGTTTACACACTTCTCCAAACATAGTGTACATGACCCAACGTACCCGGAGTTAGTCCTGTGTATTGGACATTGCCGATTGGCACATCAAAGCCATATAGACAGATGTCTGAGAAGATGTTAACCTCTCAGGTCTAAGGACAATTTGTCAAATGGATAACCTTAATACAATCTGACAGTGTATTCCATAGGGTATCCACTAGTGACCCCGTTTAGTATTATGTACTTGCTACATATACTCACATGTTAGTCAAGACTCACCACTCTCTGTGAATGAGATTCATCATACTATCTCATAGAACTATACATGTAAAAGCCATGATGAAGTACGGCGTCCAACCAGTACTCTAGAGGCTTTGAACAATATTAGGTTTACAAGGAACTGGAAAATCATATCTCCTCGCAACCTTTGCATAATTTTCTTACAATGTTACTTATGGAATTTTATGTCTTCATCATATGAGACAATAATTAATATAAATACCCTTTATAGTTGGTTGTGTGAATATGATGCTTATCTAATCAACATAGAAAAGTCTCTTATTGGCTTTCGAGGGCATATATGTCCAACACTAAATACCTATCCCTTATGAAAAGATGTTTTGAGAAAATCCAAAACCAAAATTAGTATCACACTAATTTATAAGGGTTGATCTCTCCCTCAATAAATAGAGGGCTCCCTTAGCCCTAATAAATGATTATCCAATAATCAAGAATCTAGAAGATTGATTCATTAGGGTAACCAAAATTCATAGGGGAGGCATTCTCGATATAATTAAAATTTGATTATACCTTAAAATCAAAGAGAAGCATAGCCAAGGCTCTAATACCACTGAAAGTATGCCTTTTTTTAATTTTAGAAACACAGTTCTTGGGGGGCATACATCGAATCCCAAGATCTGACTAAGATTCTAATTGATTTTATTCAATGAAGGTAGGAATAACATTCACCGTTGCGACTTTGAAATTGTTAAGTCAAATCCACGTTAGAATAGTACTCGCAAAACTTCACAAGTGTCAAGTCTCCTGTCGATTCACACAAACCTTCTTTTTCCTTTAATGCTTTCTCTAATGGAAACTAATGGCCCTTCCAAATTTCCAGCTCTAGGATCTTAAAATAAAGATCCAATCTTTATTGATCAAGAACCTTTCTTGATTAACAAGATCCTTAATCTTCTTCTTCTTGATTATTCAAAACTTAGAACTCAAGAGAATAGAAAGGGGAGAGGGGTGACCGTACACCGATAGAGAGAGGAGTGGGAGGGCGTGAGATTGAGGAGAGGAGAAAATAAATTTCTGGAAATTTTTATTGTGTCCCAAACCTTGGACGTCCACCTCTTTATGTAGGAGAGTTTGGGTTGCTTGCAACTCAAGACTCCTAATCCTCATCCAATAAGGATTCCTCAATTTGTTTCTAATTATTGATTTCTCCTAATCCAATTAGGAATAATCATTAATAGAAACTAATCTTATCCATTAGTGTCCTACTAATCTTATCCTTATCCTAATCCAATTAGGATTCCTTGATTAGCAAGAAACTAATAGAATCCTTGTCCAACAAACAATCTTTAATTAATAACTAACTCTGACTAACTAACTAACCTTATCCAATAAGGATATTAGTTATTAGAAACTAATTAAAATAATAACAATTATTATTCCTCCTTGAAGTGGGCGTCCCACCCTAGGTGGGCCCCACCTCATATGCCCAAAGGGTTTCCAAAACCGTCTTGGTCACCTGAATTATTCTTTTATAATAATTCCCAATGGGTCCTACCCATTTGGTTTTTCACATCCAATGTGATTTCACCTTTTAGAGCTTCACTATACCATATAGTGATTACTTAGAGAAATTAATTAATTTAATTAATAATTGAATTAAATACTTTAAGAAGGTCCTTGTGTGTGGGAACTAAAGGGATCTCAGATTTCCGGTTGTGGGACCAAGTACTTCACCTTTTCGGATGAAGCATTGTTACTAGGAAACACCTTTCATAAAACTCCATTAGGATCATAGAATGTTATCTAAGTCCCTAGACTTCCACCAATCCCAATTAATGTCCATTAACACAATGTGATTAACCTCTAGAAATTAGAGAATTGCTTGTAAGTACCATCTCACAATTTATTTACAAATAAATCCTTCCACATTCCGATATCACTTGTAAGCTTCCGGGATTGGAACAATTCCACTGTCTTAGTCCCTAGCTTATGAATAGAACTCTTTCTCATGATTACTTTTCATTGAACTGAACCTCCAAAATACTTTTGAAGAAACATTAGAAAAGAACTGACATATATATATATATATATATATATTGTAGCACCCCGGACTTTTTCATCTTTAATGAATGGCACTTTCATAGCTAATTGGCCGTTTTCGTAGTCTAATTAATAAATAAGGGAGAAATTGGAAATTTCAAAATGTCAAAAATGTGCGTTTTCGAAAGACGAACCCAACGCAAGTTGAATCGTCGAAATCCGACGAGCGAGTCAAAAGATATGGTCAAAACAGTCCAGACATACAGAGCACCGATCGCTCGGTCCAGTCAGCGATCGATCTGTCCATAACCGATCGATCGGTAGCTATCGCATGGTCAGAAATTTTGTATGGGGAAATTTTCCAGAGAGTGAGTTTTTGACCGATCGATCGGTCATTAACACCGATCGCTCAGTAGGCAACCGATCGATCGGTCATAACCACCGATCGCTCGGTCTTCGCGTTTTTGCAGAAATTTCAGTAAGGGCTTTATCGTCTTTTGGGGGTTAAACCCTTTCTCCTTAAGGCTTGCCCGAGCCTTAGGGCATCATTCACTATACTTAGAGAGATTTGGGAGATAAGAGAGAAGAGAAAAGGGTTTCCTAAACCTAGGTTGCTTTTGGAGAAGAAATCAAAGGGGTGAAGACCCTAGATCGTCCCCAAGCATGTTTCTTCAAGATTTCAACTCAAGCTCGTGTGGAGGTGCATTCTCCAAGCTAGGGCAGCACTCACTCACGTTTTGAAAGAGGTTTCTTCCCCCAACTCAAGTCCCCTTCAAGCAAAGGCTTCCTCCTTCCAAATAGAGCTTCTATTTCAAGGTTTCTTCAAGATCAAACCTTGATCTAAGGTTAGTACACCCTACTAACTTTCCCTAGCAATAACCTAGGTTTTCTAGTGTAAATGGTGATTATATATATTATGCTTTTCCTTCCCTATGCATTGTATTAACTCAACAAATATAAACAAGATAAGGGGAATGGAATAAATGTGTGGATGGGATGTCGATTGAGGCGATTGGATGCCGTATGGATGTTGTGTGATGTGTGAAAAGGAAAATGGAAGATGGGCACTTTACAAATAACGAATGTACCTTGATGTCTTGATGAAAAATACGCACTAAATAAGGGAAATGGAAGGACTAAGAAATGTGGTGTCGCGACCCAAAATACCCCCTAGGAGTTAAGGATACTTTGACTCGTGACCGCCGTATCATACCTCCAGTATGATACATAAGGCACACGTGGAAACCTGTCAGAGTACCTGCATATACATAGCGGAAACGAAATACAATGCACAGCGGAAAATAAAATACTAAACATAGCGGAAGCAAAATGATTACTCCTATAGCTTGGCTCAAGTAAGAACCAACAAGTATACATGTGTGAGAAACCCAAAAGTGGAGTGGACAAACCCCACACTCACATAACAAAATGACACAAGTTCTAAGTCGGTCGATCAACAGAAATCGAAGTCACGACTCCTATCTAGAGCACCATCGTCATGATAGTGATCCATGGAAGGCTCCGGGTCACGGTACTCTTCCTTGACCCAAGGTTCGTCGCCACACAAATCGAATGGAACCCGAGCACCTGCCGATCATAACAATATCGACTGAGCATGGAATACTCAGTGTATACAAACTAAGAACAATAAAGCGGTTAGGCATGGAGCATACAAGACATGGAGAATGAAATCCGAACAATCCTTAAAGCATGGAAGCCGTGAAAACATATGTGAGATAATATTCGAAACCAAAACTGTAACCGTGTGAGTCAATCGATAATCATAGCCTTATGAGTTCTTGTGAGTTCATGGAGTTACTTAGAGTCATTATGATCCGTAGAGACATAGAGCATAGAGCAATACCGTAGAGCATTTCCATAGAGCATAACCTTAGAGATCTTAGAGCATTTCATTGTGATCCGTGGAGCTTGTGAGACGATCTTAGAACATTATCATAGAGTTTCCTTGTGAGCACGGTATGATCCTTAGAGCTTGTGAAACGATCTTAGAGAAATCATAGAGTTACTTAGAATCATTCATTATTCGTCTTTTCGTGAAAAACCTTTATTTGTACTTTGAGAAATCCATGGAAACCATCGGTTCATACGAGACATGCGAGCATATGCACTTAATAAGAGAAATCATCGTATTTAAACATAGAATCCCTTAGAGGTATTTCATCAAACACTTAGAGTGCATCAT
Source organism: Tetracentron sinense (assembly GCA_015143295.1). Taxonomy (NCBI): domain Eukaryota; kingdom Viridiplantae; phylum Streptophyta; class Magnoliopsida; order Trochodendrales; family Trochodendraceae; genus Tetracentron; species Tetracentron sinense. Next base: position 22,934,376 of record CM026569.1, on the reverse strand, counting down.
AATAGTAACCTTCATCCAAGTATATAATCACACCTTTTTCATACATAAAATCAATACACATAGATAGGGCATAGATAAAAAGAATCATACTTAGTAACTAGTAGGATTGCAAGATTGTAGTAGAGTGTATCTACCTTAGAGAAATCAATGGATTTGACTCCCAATGGCTGGAACAAGCAAGAACAGTGAGTTCTTGGTTGGAAATCACCAAGGGAAGTGGAAGAACCTTGATCTTCCACAAGCTTGATCAACAAGTAGTTCCTCTCCTTCTTCTCTCTCTCAAAATCTCCTAAGATAGGGCACAGAGGGTTTCTGAAACCCTAAGGCACGAACTCAGCCTATTTATAGGCAAGGGGTTGTGTTTAAAGTCTTAAACACCCTTAATGAAGAAAAATTGCGTATGACCGATCGATCGGTGGTATGGACCGAGCGATCGGTGGCTTACCGGTCGATCGGTGTTATGACCGAGAGATCGGTCAAAAACACACTCTCTGGAATTTTTCCCCATACAAAAAAGTTAACCGTGCGACAGCCATCGATCGATCGATAGTGGACCGATCGATCGCAGGTAATGACCGAGCGATCGGTGCTCTGTTATGTCTGGACTGTTTTGACCATATCTTTTTACTCGCTCGTCGGATTTCGACGATTCAACTTGCGTTGGATCCGTCTTTCGAAAACGAACATTTCTGACGTTTCGGAATTTTCGATTTCTCCCTTATTTATTAATTAGACTACGAAAACTATGAAAACGGCCAATTAGCTATGAAGGTGCTATTCATTAAGGATGAAAAAGTCCGGGGTGCTACATGTGGCCCACCGGGGTGATTGATAAAATGACTAAACAAGGGATAAATGGACTTAATGAAGAAAATGGAAATAGAAATTGTGCAAATGATCTTAGAAATGATAAATTGCTCAAATGTGCTATATGTTGCCTACATTTTCATACCACTATATTAAGGATTGAAAAGCCATAGTCATGTGATCCGCCCATTCAAGTATGTCATCATGATTACCACTATTGACAAGCACACAAGCACGCATGCATGCATGAAACCGGGTTTTCCAAGATTGTATTTGTATATGATGAATCAAAAACATGACAAGGAGGTTGGTAGCCCAAGGAAGGGTGCTAGCCTCTGGCTCACAAGAGAAACGGAACAAGAACATGACAAGGAGGTTGGTAGCCCAAGGAAGGGTGCTAGCCTCTGGCTCACAAGAGAAACGGAACAAGAACATGACAAGGAGGTTGGTAGCCCAAGGAAGGGTGCTAGCCTCTGGCTCACAAGTATACAAGTCAAGAACAAATCAAGGCATGAAATACAAGACAAGACACGATACACATACATGATTTGACCGAGACACGAAAAAGGTTTCCGAGACAAGAGTTTTACCGAGGTTTTTGCATTCATATACGCATGTCAAGATATGGCTATGTATCTTATGCTTTCACTATTGCTTTAAATTAATATCTTGTATTTCTCACTGTTGTTATGCGTTCGTTATTGTTATGGTTAGCTAGTAGTTTGTACTCGCTGAGTATTCCATGCTCAGCCGTACTTTTATGTCGGCAGGTACCGTGGATGTCCTCGACCCCGAGCCTTGGGTCGAGGAGGAGTATGTAGAGGAGAGGGAGCCACCTATCCCATGGCAGTCTCAAGAGGATGGGGACTTGGATGTGTGGCCATACCTCGACTACTGTTGAGAGGAGTGTTAGAGAGTTCCTTTTTGTATTTTGATAGGTGGGCATGTCCACCTTTACTTTGATTGTATTTAGTATATGTTAACTTGGAATACTATATGGAGTAATAGAAGAAAAGAAAAAGTTGGCTTATGCTTCCGCACTTATGTTTAGTTCCGCGCTCTGATTATCATTGTATTATATTATGTTTAGCCTCTTGCATTGCAGGATGGTTTGACAGGTACACGTAGTCACCTCTAAAGTATCCCTTAACTCCTAGGGGGTATTTTGGGGCGTGACATATATGTATTGGACATTGCTGATTGGCACATTAAAGCCATATAGACAGATGTCTGAGAAGATGTTAACCTCTCAGGTCTAAGGACAATTTGTCAAATGGATAACCCTAATACAATCTGACAGTGTATTCCATAGGGTATCCACTAGTGACCCCGTTTAGTATTATGTACTTGCTACATATACTCACATGTTAGTCAAGATTCACCACTCTCTGTGAATGAGATTCATCATACTATCTCATAGAACTACACATGTGCAAGCCATGATGAAGTACGGCGCCCAACCAGTACTCTAGAGGCTTTGAACAATATTAGGTTTACAAGGAACTGGAAAATCATATCTCCTCGCAACCTTTGCATGATTTTCCTACAATGTTACCTATGGAATTTTATGTCTTTATCATATGAGACAATAATTAATATAAATACTCTTTATAGTTGGTTGTGTGAATATGATGCTTATCTAATCAACATAGAAAAGTCTTTTATTGGCTTTCGAGGGCATATATGTCCAACACTAAATACCTATCCCTTATAAAAAGATGTTTTGAAAAAATCCAAAACCAAAATTAGTATCACACTAATTTATAAGGGTTGATCTCTCCCTCAATAAATAGAGGGCTCCCTTAGCCCTAATAAATGATTATCCAATAATCAAGAATCTAGAAGATTGATTCATTAGGGTAACCAAAATTCATAGGGGAGGCATTCTTGATATAATTAAAATTTGATTATACCCTAAAATCAAAGAGAAGCATAGCCAAGGCTCTAATACCACTGAAAGTATGCCTCTTTTTAATTTTAGAAACACAATTCTTGGGGGGCATACATCGAATCCCAAGATCTGACTAAGATTCTAATTGATTTTATTCAATGAAGGTAGGAATAACATTCACCGTTGCGACTTTGAAATTGTTAAGTCAAATCCACGTTAGAATAGTACTCGCAAAACTTCACAAGTGTCAAGTCTCCTGTCGATTCACACAAACCTTCTTTTTCCTTTAAAGCTTTCTCTAATGGAAACTAATGGCTCTTCCAAATTTCCAGCTCTAGGATCTTAAAATAAAGATCCAATCTTTATTGATCAAGAACCTTTCTTGATTAACAAGATCCTTATTCTTCTTCTTCTTGATTATTCAAAACTTAGAACTCAAGAGAATAGAAAGGGGAGAGGGGTGACCGTACACCGATAGTGAGAGGAGTGGGAGGGCGTGAGATTGAGGAGAGGAGAAAATAAATTTCTGAAAATTTTTATTGTGTCCCAAACCTTGGACGTCCACCTCTTTATGTAGGAGAGTTTGGGTTGCTTGCAACTCAAGACTCCTAATCCTCATCCAATAAGGATTCCTCAATTTGTTTCTAATTATTGATTTCTCCTAATCCAATTAGGAATAATCATTAATAGAAACTAATCTTATCCATTAGTGTCCCACTAATCTTATCCTTATCCTAATCCAATTAGGATTCCTTGATTAGCAAGAAACTAATAGAATCCTTGTCCAACAAACAATCTTTAATTAATAACTAACTCTGACTAACTAACTAACCTTATCCAATAAGGATATTAGTTATTAGAAACTAATTAAAATAATAACAATTATTATTCCTCCTTGAAGTGGGCGTCCCACCCTAGGTGGGCCCCACCCCATATGCCCAAAGGGTTTCTAAAACCGTCTTGGTCACTTGAATTATTCTTTTATAATAATTCCCAATGGGTCCTACCCATTTGGTTTTTCACATCCAATGTGATTTCACCTTTTAGAGCTTCACTATACCATATAGTGATTACTTAGAGAAATTAATTAATTTAATTAATAATTAAATTAAATACTTTAAGAAGGTCCTTGTGTGTAAGATCTAAAGGGATCTCCTATTTCCGGTTGTGGGACCAAATACTTCAACCTTTTGGTTAAAGCATTGTTACTAGGAAACACCTTTCCTACACTCCATTAGGATTATAGAATTTTATCTATATCCCTTGACTTTCACCAATCACAATAATGTCCATTAACACAATGTGACTAACCTCCAGAAATTAGAGAATTGCTTGTAAGTACCATCTCACCATTTATTTACAAATAAATCCTTCCACATTCCAATATCACTTGTAAGCTTCCGGGATTGGAACAATTCCACTGTCTTAGTCCCTAGCTTATGAATAGAACCCTTTCTCATGATTACTTTTTCATTGAACTGAACCTTCAAAACACTTTTGAAGAAACATTAGAAAAGAACTGACATATATATATATATATTTATATATACTTTTTCATATTGAAAATATCAACTTCGATAAAGACCATTTTACCGAAAAGCACTAGTACTGGATTTAATTGTTCAGTTCAACAAGTATCACCTTGATATCATTATCTCCAATTAAGGAGTTATGGATTCCTTATTGAGTGTTTACACACTTCTCCAAATATTGTGTACATGACCCAACATACCCGGAGTTAGTCCTGTGTATTGGACATTGCCGATTGGCACATCAAAGCCATATAGATAGATGTCTGAGAAGATGTTAACCTCTCAGGTCTAAGGACAATTTGTCAAATAGATAACCCTAATACAATCTGACAGTGTATTCCATAGGGTATCCACTAGTGATCCCATTCAGTATTATGTACTTGTTACATATACTCACATGTTAGTCAAGAGTCACCACTCTCTGTAAATGAGATTCATCACATTATCTCATAGAACTACACATGTGCAAGCCATGATGAAGTACGGCGCCCAACCAGTACTCTAGAGGCTTCGAACAATATTAGGTTTACAAGGAACCGGAAAATCATATCTTCTCGCAAACTTTGCATGATTTTCCTACAATGTTATCTATGGAACTTTATGTCTTCATCATATCAGACAGTAATTAATATAAATACCCTTTATAGTTGGTTGTGTGAACATAGAAAAGTCTCTTATTTGCTTTTGAGAGCATATATGTGCAACATGATGATGAAACTTTTGACAGTTTTTTTGCTAATTTGAGTGACATTGTCAATTCTAGCTTCAATCTAGGGGGAAGAACTCCTAAGTCCAAAATTGTTAGAAAAATTTTGATATCTCTACCTGAGAGATTTCGATCGAAGGTTACCGCCATCGAAGAGAGAAAAAATGTTGATGCTTCAAAATCGAAGAGTTGGTTGGTTCTCTCCAAACCTATGAGTTAAATCTGAACCCATCTAAGAAACCAAAATCTACTGCCTTGAAATCCATCAAGGAATTCATAGATGGTTCAAATAATGACTCTAAAGATGAAGAAGAAGAGTTGGCTTTATTTGTAAAGAAATTCAGAAAATTTTTAAAACTTAGTAAGAGATTTAATCCAAAAGGACAAAAATCTCTTGAAAAGCCCAAGTCCAAGCACTTTAAAAACAAGAAACATCTTAAAAGTGTGGATAGGAAATCCCAAGGTGTTCAATGCTATGAATGCCAAGGCTACGGCCATATTACCGCTAAATGCTCTAATAAGAAAAGATTTAAGGGTAAGGCAAAGGATGATAGTGAATCTGAATCTGAGGAATCAGATAGTTCTTCTTGTGAGGAGACCAGGGGTTATGTGGCCTTCACTGCATCCTTATCTGGGATTGAAGAATCTTCTTCAAATGCTGTGAGTAACCAACACCATAGTGATTGTGAGGATGATGATGAGAGTCAGAATGACTCATATTCTGAGGGAGACCTCAAGGCAGCCTATGATGAGCTATTTCAAGAATGCCTAAGCTGAAAAATGCTCAGTTTCATGTCCAGAAAGATCAAATCATTGAAATAGAAAAATATGGCTTAGACTAAGTGGCTTCAGGGTTGAGAGCTCTTGTGTCATAGCTTGAAGAAGAGAAAGCTTCCCTCCTTGCCAAGACTCATCTTTATGAATCTGATTTGAATGCTTTTCTCAATGAAAAGATAAGTCTTGAAATCAAGTTGACTGATCTTGAGCAAAATCAGAGGTGTGGAGATGTGAAGAAAACTCCATCTACCTTGAACACTAAGCCTGGTGCTAAAAGGCGCCCTCCTGTTAAAGGGAAAGACCCTTCTACTCAGAAATTCATTTCTACATGTCATAAATGTGGAGTGGAGGGTAATATTAAGCCTCGATGTCTTAAACTTCGAAGAATGCCCAATCATGATTTTGAGAACCAAAATAACTTAAATGAGAATCTTCAAAGGAGAGTTGATATCCTAGTGGAGATGTCTATGAAGTTAAATGATGATATATTGAATATATATGATAACTCTAGACAGTGGCATAGTCATGACACTCCTTATGCTAGATATAAAGGAGGTAACAGGGAGAACCATAATGGCCGCCATAATTCTAGGACTCAATCTTGGAAAAGGAGGAATAGGAGGAAGAGGCAAGGTCATACCTACCTCAACTGAAACGGTTAGAGACCAAAGGGTCAATCAAACTGCTAAAACCGTTTGGGTGAGAAAGGAAGGCTAGAAGGGCTTCACTTAGTCCGTGCTTGTCATAGCCTAGGGATTGCTAGTATTGTTATATATTGTCCTAGTGCTATGCTTTGTGTGTATACTAGTAGTTTTTCTTTTTACTAGTGTTTATTTGTTTTGGTTTGCTTTTCAGTTTTCTTTATTTTGAAAAATCCAAAAACATTGAAAAACCATAAAATCCAAAAATATTTTTGTCATGTTGCCTTTGTTTGACTTGCATGATCTGCATTCCTTGTGTGATCTTTATTTTTATACTTGTCTAGGGTTGAACATGAGTTTGTTGCTGATTGAGGACATATCATCTTCATAGTCTCTTGGTTAGGTTGAAAATTAGATTGATTTATCTTGCACAATTAGAGACTTATTCATGTGTGTATTCATCTTTCTTTCACATGCACTCTGACTGATTCTGTTGAGAGGTCTATTTTCCAATATGTAGGTGTATGTCTTATCCTAAAGGTGTGACCTTGGATGACCAATCTAGAATGACCATATTGTTAGTCATCCACATTTTGTGTACCCTCTATGAGCAAAAATTATTGCAGTAAAAAGGGCTACTTACTGGGCTAGTATGACAGTCACTATTGGATGCAAATAGTATGTAATGGCTACCTATGCGGAAAATAGTTATCTATCTAGGTTGCTGGAGTGAAAGCCTCTGCGGCCAATAGCCAGGACTACCTACCCGGATAGTGTGAAAGCCATCATTGCATTAAAAGATATATTCAGGCAAAGAACATCAAAAGAAATCTTACAAATTTTGGAGGTAATTGACCAAAAATAAAAGAAGAATATTGGGTCAAATAAAATGGAACAAGGAGTACAAAAATGTAAAAAATCAACATATCTGGATCTAACTAAGTTTGACTTCTAAGACTTATGTATCTGGGAGTCCCCTTAGTGGTTAATGTCATATCCTTGGAAAGGGAAAGAAACCTTGATCTAGCATCTTGTCAAACCATCACTACACACCTTGCTTCACTTTTGAACTGTTCACTAAATGTTACTAAGTGAATTAGCTATACTTTAGCATTCCGTGAGATTTAGTTAGATGTGTATCCTCAGTCGGACTAACTAATCATGTTCTTCATTGGATTTATAATTTTAAATTACTACTGTTTGGAATGCTTTTGATGCATGTTTGTATGGCACATGATATTTTTTTTGTGTTTCATTTTTTTTGACATGGGCCTTTCTAGCAGAGGTGCCCTATTTTTGGTGGTAGCCTTGATCTTAGGGGGAGAAGATCAAGTTGAGTTGTTGAGGGGGATTTTGTGCTTTATATTTCTATTTTCTTCCCCACTCTTTAGTCCCCGCATTGTCTGCATTTGATTGGCTGTATTGTGATTGCCTTGATATTTCACATGTGTTCAATTAGTATATTCGTTGTGATATTGGCATCATGATTACCCTTAGCAATTGTGCCAAAAAGGGGGAGAATGTTGGGTACTATTTCCCAAGCTCAGTACATTCCTTGCAATACTTGTGTTTATGTATTTTCATATTCCATACATACTTTACTGGGTATTTTGTTTATGAGCATGTGCAGGTGCAGGGTTGCAACAGACATATTTTACTTAACAAAGAGCTTTAATGTCTTCATTTAAGATGATTTGTCAATTGGTGTCATGTAATAGTGTTGGATTCATGTAATGCCCTAATTCACCATTTTGATGTGTTTAGGTGAGTTTGTGTCAAGTCATGTACTTCAGTTTGGTTTTACCATGGAATTGCCAAAGGGGTAGATTGTAAAGTCCATGTTTTTCATGTTGGCTTATTCCAATGTCAAAACAAGTGAGTCTAAGTGATTAGGTGTGTATCTTGTGTCATTTCCGTCAAGCATCCACGACAAGTGAAGTTGAAGAGCATTGAAGATTCGGTTGATCATTTCTTTCGTTTCACTCATAGGATGGTAAGTGACCTAGATACCATATTACCTTAGGTGGGAATTGACTTAGAATAAACCTAATATAATACCTTAGGTGGTAATGGTCTTAGACTAATTATATGGACCCTAGGTGATGAGTTATGTAGTGCAAAACAAGTTTAAAATTCTGAAATTTCTCAAAAAAAACTAAGGTTGCTTGTAGGTGCTATATCTCCCAAACCATAGCTTAGATTTTGCTCCATAATATATCAAATCGAACGTGTCGAAAAGTGATACAAATTTCATACAGGGTACAAGAGCTCAAAATGATGTTTTAAAATCGGGTTTGCACTTAGGGTCGACCCTGGGGACTTAGGGTTGACCCTGAGTATAAGATTTTTTGAATGGGAAAATTTGGCAGAAGCTTGCAAATGTGAGGGTCAACCCTAGAGGATGTTTGGGTTGATCGAAGTTGGGAATTGGGTCGACCCAAGTAACCCCCAGGGTCGACCCTGATATGGGAAAAATTCCAAATCGATTTTTTTGCCTATTTTGGGTTTTTAAACAACTTTAGCAACTTTTAAAACTTGGTTTTTGATTCTCTATTTAACTAGAACCCTTCTACTTCGTGGTGAATAACTTGGGGAGTGTGTGGAGAGTACTAAGTTTCTTTAGAAGTCATAGAACCTATGAGATTTATTTTGCTCTACCCCCTTTATTAGTTTCATTCAACCTAGAGTTTGTAAGCCAAATGTTCCATTCTTGCTTGTTTGGACTTTCCATTGATAGAGTCCATCTAGGTTTTGATTTTTACCAAACCATCAACCCGTTCTAGATAAAACAACTTGGCCGGAGTGTTCCGGAGCCTTTGCGAAGGAGATCGATCCTAGAAGGATCATGGTAGTGTGATTTGGTCGGTGGAATCCGAAGCCGTTATTGACGGAGATCGATCGGAAGAACATAAACTGCTTTCGAGACACAAAGAGAAGTACGAGCGGCTGCGGTTGATCATGGAACTTGTGAGTACGTGATGACTTTTCAAGGCATGGAGGACTAAGAACTGAAGGATCGTAGCGTTGAGTCCGAAGGAGCCAAGTTCGAGTCTTATAAGTTCTTGTTGACTTTGTCTTAGTCGATTCTCATGGATAGACTAGGTCCCGTGGTTTTTCCCGGAAGGGTTTCCACGTAAAAATCCTTGTGTTGTGGTTTGCTTGGTTTTCTATTTCCACACTGAAATTTTATCATCCCTTAAGTTAATAACTTAATTGTTAAAATATTCAAAATGGTAGTTAGATTTATAGGGAGCCCTAACCATCCCCTTATCTTGTGAATTGTCAACTCAAACATCGGATTTGAGGTTCACCGAATTTTTTCAAGTGGACTGTCGTGGGCACCCAAGGTTAAAACCAAGGTTAAAAAACTTTGCATAGTGGATGGTAGTCCACTAAATTTCATCACTTTTTTGCATAATAAATTTTTTTTTTGCTATAGATAATCATCTACTTTTGAGTATGGTCTATAAAAACAGTTAAAAAAACCCAAACTCTTTCTCAAAAGTGGTTTTGAAATTCATAAGTTTAGGGCGACTTAGGATTCTCTTGAATAATTTTTAAAGGGGTTAAGGTTATTTTAAGGAATGAATGGAATCTTTGATGACAGACATTAGTCATTACCAATCCCAAATAAGGGATACAACCTGAGATTGAGTCTTGGCATAGCACTTGCTGTCATTGATACTATCACGCCCCAAAACCTATACACAATAATACTAATATTTGTATAGATATTAAGGCGTGAACTGAAAACTAAATTCTAATATAAATGAAAATTAATGTCATTTAATACTTCATTAAACAGAAATATTCAGCATAACTAAAAGACTAACAACATGAGTTCTTCTAAAAACTAAATCGCCTAAAGTTTCTATATAATTTATCTCACTACAGTTCTCTCACTCTAAACAGGGAAGAAAATTCTAAAACTGGTCCCTACTTGCTCAAGTGAGAGTGATTCTTATTCTTCTTAATCACCACCTGAAAAGAATAATCAACAAGGGTGAGCTCACAGCTCAACAAAAGAATACAACTATTATTTAGATGCATTAACAATTCATATGATAAGATGGCTAACAAATTATGCATATTATTTAAGTCTTTACTTATGTTTCAGTCCAGTTAATAGTGGTCTTACACAATTTACCCTATTGACCAAGGGAATCCTTGGGGTCTCACACAGCTTACTATATCTCTTGGGTCTCATATAGTTCACTCATCTGAGAATTGAGTGTCTTACACAACTCAGCTCAATCCTCTATTTCTGGGTAGGTACTCTACACACCCCCGAAACTATCATTGAATGATACATAACATCACCCTAGGATTCATTTAAGGAGGTCTTACACAACTTACTCCTTGAATGACCCTTAACCAAGGTTATCATATTGTTTATTGAATCACCATTATTTTAGAAGATGAATTCTTTATTATCATAAAAACATAGCAACACATTAAATGAGATAGTTATAACAGACAAGATCATAATTCACAATTAAAATCTAGTAAGTTATAATTCACAATTAAAATCTAGGCAGACATAAAATACTTTATTACAAAAGGGGTTTCAGCTATGTTCCTACAACTGAAACCTTAGTTAGAAATATCAAATATTTATAATCCTACAAATTCTCAATCTCTTCTAAGATAATGCGGTTCAGGGTTTCACAAACTCCTAAAGGCTTGAAAAACTTTTTTTTTATGTTAGTAAGTTTTATAAAACCCTTATATTAGCATAAATGAGTCAAGTTACTAATTAATTAGTTAGTAACTAATTAGTTAAGTTTGTTAAGGGTATCTTTCAACCACCTAACAAATTAACTAATAAGATATATGTCAAGTTACTAACAATTATTTAGTAACTAAATAATTAAGTTTATTAGAGGTATCTTTCAACCATCTAACAACTTAACTAATGAGATATAAAGGAATCTCAATAAAACAATTTTCTCACAGTTAAATCATATATACATTCAATTAAAGCATCTTAGAAACATTTAATGTGAAAAAGATTCATTTTCCCATTTTTGATTTTCGACTCAAATTTTTTGACCCACAAAACTATTGATTTTGGGAAAACTTTTTTCACGAAAGTTATAGATGTTTTTGAGCTCTTCAAAATGATGTACTATCAAACCAAAATCAGACTTAAGGTTATAAAGTTGTGACCCAAATATCGAAACTGGATAAATTCTTTAAATTAAAATTTCACAAAACGAAACGATTATAATATTCTCTTGGATTTCTCATATTTTCATCCCTAAAATCTAATATGTTATTCTATCATTTATTAAAATCACACATAACATCTCTAATAAATTAGAATAATACCTGTATTAAATATCTTTCAAATCTCTCATATTTCCATCCCTAAAATCTAATATGTTATCATACACACAATCATTAACACAAAAAGAAAATACATTAAAACTATTATGGGATCACAATACACCCTACATCTAAACTATAGGAGTATACACTTGTCATTAATTCAAGATCTCAAGAAAACAACAACGAAGATGATCACTAGATGAGTTTTGATGCTATCCCAGATGATCCAATGCTTCAAAATCCGGTTCTCTACAAGCATTCACCGATCTCCAAAACTCTATGCCCGTTCTCCTCTCCTTCCCCAAACGTACGTATCTCAACCTCCTAAATCAAGTTATCACAAGTGAGGCTAATTAGGTTTTTAATAAGTTCTATTTATATGAAACCCTACTTAGAGAATTACTAAGGTAACCCTACTAAGGTCTGTTTGATTTGAAAAAGATTAAACCAATTTAATTCATTAAATTAAATCATTGGTTTAGCCCTACCCACTAAGATTAGCCAACAAGACCAAACATCCAACATTAATTAATAGACTACTCTCAAGGTATAAAATTACCAATTTACCTCTTGAGTGTATTTAATTTGAATTAGGGTCACTACAGATATATCACAAAGTGCATCTTAAGAGCCATTAAAGTATTGCACATGCCTAATTACCTCGTAATTGTCCTTGGACGGGCCATTAGTATCATTCAGTTTTTTAAAGCAGGCACCCTAAGGAGTTTGCTACTGAAACTATCTTAGGGCCGAGACCATTGAGATCTTGCTCCTCGAAATCCCATGCTCGGGAGCACGATCTCAGTGGTCTCAGCCCTAGGACAGTCTCAAAAGCATTATCTGACACCCTAAACACCCTAATACCAATTTTTGTCATATTTGTTCAATAAAGCTTTCAGGACATTACCTCAGAAGCGAACCACGTGAAATGAGGACTTCAATCAAATCAAATCTAATCAATTCAAATTCAAATCACTGTGTGATGGGTCTTTGCTAACAATTCAAGTCAACTACTACAGCCTAACATCTGCACATCTTCTTTGCTTCCATTTAGTGCGAATCTTCTTTGCTTATCTTCCTTTATTTTCCTTTTTGGTTTCTTGGGTGTTTTTTTGGTAACGGAGGGTTTAACGACCCCAAATCCTATCTTGATCAAAATAGGACCTTGGGTCACCACATTTCTTAAACGTGCTTAAATCCCATGACATCCAAGGCATACAATACGAGTCTCCAAAAATGAGAGTAATAAAATTTCAATATATAAAATCAAATCATCTTGCTCAAGTCTATGGTCAACATAAACATAACCCACTATAAACAAAATAGTTTAATACACAACTATAAAGTAATCTGGTAAGCAACATCATCTAAGAGTCTAATACAAAAACTCCTCACAACTCAAAAGTAAAAGCTTATAGTTAAGGCCACCTGTCTAACTCTCGCTCTCCCTCAACCAGAGGATCGCATTCCCCCTCTATGCTGTAAGCCTCCTCCACCAAAGGCTCATCTACAAACTCGGGCTCCACACCTACCAAGACAAAAGTCTGGCTAAGTACAAAAGTACTTGGTGTATATAAAATCCAACCAACAACATAATAGCTCTGCACTTAGTTAGAACCTTAATCAATAGTATAATAATATAATCAGAGTGCGGAAGAACATATGTTCATATACATTATATCATCACCTTGACTCGTGTACTTGTGAGAATCTTAGACTTATGAAATAACATGCTTATGAGATGCTTATGCTTACGAGACCATGTGCTGGTGAGATGCTTATGCTTATCCTTATGCTTATGCACGTATTTAGATCATACACTTATTCAGATCCCTTATTGGGCTTATTTAGTTATCAAGCGTATGCAATGCTTATGCTTATGAGTCTTTGAGCAGCTTATTCAGAACATACACTTATTCAGATCCCTCATTGGGCTTATTCAGTCTGTTAGGCATATGCAATGCTTATTCTTGTGATCCACATGTGTGACTCGTGAGACTCTTATCTTAACATACACGTGAGTTTGTGCAGAAGTGTCGCAATTAACATTCGATCGAGTTGGTCATCGCTTATATTCCGATCTCCTACCATGGAAATTCCACTATACTGTCTCATACCATATAGTTAGAGAATTCCCGATTTGAAAGATTTTTCTCTAAGTTCTTACCTTCTTGAATATCATTTACCATGAAAATAATTAGGCATAACTTAACAAACAATCACATATAAATACCTTATCATGATTCTTAGCATAATTCATAATCAATTTCACAAATATTCATTTATAAGTTATTCATTACCCATTGTGTATTATCACGACAAACAATAATACATTTTTTGTCGCGACCCAAAATACCCCCTAGGAGTTAGGGATACTTTAGCTCGTGACCGCCGAGACATACCCTCTCGTATGACACATAAGGCACACATACCACTTTACGAAATACACAACATATACGTAGCAAAAAAAAATGGAAGCAATTTATAAATAAACACTCCTATCATTTGGTCCAAGTCTGAACCAATAGAACATATCCAAAATATGGAGTGGACAAGTTGCACTCTCAACATACACAAAATCCCCTCTCCTATCTCTCTCAGCAAAAGTCTAGTTCGGGACACCTATTTAGAGATCCATCATCCTAGTGGTGGTCCATAGTGGGCTCCAGTTCATAGTACTCTTCCTCTACCCAAGGCTCCTGACCACATACGTTGAAGGGAACACGGGCTCCTGTCGAAGTCAATAATTTGGCTGAGCATGGAATATTGAGTCATATACAAACTACTAGCTAACAATGAATATCATGAACATACAAAAACATAGAGCGTAGAATCCTTGAAAGTAATTTCCCAAAACTATTTCCTTGATATTGTTCATATAAAATCAAAACCATGTAAATCTTGTGAAGTCTTGTGATAATCATAGTCTTGTGAGTTCTTGTGAATTCTTGCAAAATGTGGGATTCCTTATGAGCATGCGAAATCTAAGTAAGCAGTATTTTCTTGTGAACTTGCGAACTTGCGAACTTGTGAGCTTGTGAGACATGACTTCTTGTGAGTCCATGTATAGTAGGATTCCTTGTGAGCTTTGAAACGATCTTAGAATACCAACCCAAAGTTTGGCCTTGTCAATTACCAACCCACTGTTTGGCCTTATCAATACTTGTGAACTTGTGAGATTTCTTTTACAAAAACCTTGCTTATGAACTTTGGAAAAATCCTTTCTTGTGAGAAATCATCGAATCATGCGAGACTTGTTAATATAGAGTGCATAGAGTACTTGTGAACATTATGGTAGACTTAGAAAGCTTGTCTTTTTCCAGTCTTTTATTAGTTTTTTAAATTACTTTATTGTTTTTATATGCTTAGATTGCCTTCTTAGCGTACCCTGTCGAACATCTGCCCGAACTTCGGTTCAAACTTAGCTTACCCTGTCGAACCTCTGCCTGAACTTCAGTTCAAACTTAGCCTACCTTGTTGAACCCCTGCCTGAACTTCGGTTCAAATTTAGCCTACCCTGTCGAACCTCTGTCCAAACCTCGGTCCAAACCTTGTCGAACCCCTGCCCGGTTTGATTCAAATTTACCAAACCTTGTTGAACCCCTGCCCGGTTTGATTCAAATTTACCAAACCTTGTTGAACCCCTGCCCGGTTTAATCCAAACCTAGCCTACCTTAGCTGAACCTCCGTCTGAACCTCGATTCAAACCTTGGTTCAAACCCTACCCAACTAGTTGAACCTCTGTCCGAGTCTCATTTCAAACCCTAACCTAACTCAATGCTCCTTGATATAAGCTAAAACTGTCCAGATGCTCCCCGACAAGAGCCTAAAAGGCCCAAACACTCCTGAATATGAGCTTAAAACATTCAAAAACACCCTAACGTCCAAAGACAAATCCTAGCATTTCAAGCACCCACTATCCAAACAAATCAAATCAAACCATCAACTACCTTCTGGAACTATGTGTAGCTTGATTCCACTAACAATTGAAACGTAGGCAACCCTGATCGGGTTTAGCTCACCTAGAACAGAGCTCCTATCTTGTCCCTGCTTATTTCAACATGTACATTACTGTTCATATAATACCTGTCAAGCATATAAATTAAATGAAAGTTTCTCTTATGGTTTTCCCCACTTTAATTCAGACTTAGGAAGTAGGTAACCATCTATGGATGAGAGTTTAGGGGTGCCTAACACCTTCCCCTAACTCAAATGAATACTTACCTTGAACTCTATTTCTAGACCAAAGCCTTATCCAACATTTTCAGCGAACCTATTTTCTCTTACAATCTAAATAGGTGGCGACTCTCTCTTTTCTGCATTTTTAGCACTATTCCTCATCGGGTTCAATCTTGATTGGGAGTGGAGTTAAAATCCCGGGTCTACAGCTTGGCGACTCCGCTGGGGACTCTAGTTTTGTTGACCAGTATTCAAGCCAAAATCTCAGTCTGAACTGAATAAGGGAAACCACATAAGAAACTTTTACTTTTATCTATATGCTGCTAATTTTGCACATATTCTTACTTTATTATCATTCATCCAATCTCGGACATTTGTTTGCCAATTTAGCAACATGCCTAGGATTCCATTTCTTTTATTCATTGCTTGATTTTGATTGATGCATATACATTCATATTCACTGCATACCAGAATAAGAACCCTTTCACCTATCTAGTTGGATCCGATAAGCTTACAATCGAGGGATGGTTATCCTTGATGTTCGAGCCAAAAAATCTATGGAAATTACTGGTTGAAGACTGAGTGATGGTTATCTTCGGTAAACACGACTGGTCTTTCCACTTGCACCAATCATCCTTTTTCAGGTATGTTCTATACCAGGGAGTCGCATATACGGTCAAGTGCTCCTCAAACTTTTAGACAAAAACCTTGCATACACTAGTATAAGCATATAGACTATAGGTCTTTGTTTGAGCATAAACCAAGAACACCCGTTAGGAGGGACTACCTTATCCCTATTCTGTTACTGGTTTAAGCTACTCCTGCATCATTTGTTCAGGTATAGGGACAACCGTATCTCTATACCTAAACCATTTTCGGAGCTTGTGTGAGCCTTCATTGCTAGATAGGTCTAACCCTAATCCATTCTTTGGCTAGCTCAGTTATGTGAGGTTTAAAAGCCTAGACTCTAAAGCGAATCAAATGGAGAATCCAATGATTCATTTTGATCTTGACCGAATGAGCTTTGGTTCCCTATAACTCAGATAAGTGAAATGGACCTCTGTCCACTCACCTCATTGGATCACACGTGGAGTTGACTCATCCCTTTTCTGAGTATATTTGCTCAGTTCATTTGACTCAATACAATTCATTCATTTCATTTGTATGTATCAACTGAAGGGGGATCCAGATAAAAATTTATGCGGAAACTGGATCCCCTAGATCTTAATACCATAAAAAGCATCAAAATTATCTAAGAGTTTTAGTCATATCACCTCGGTGAATGTTTTTCACCGGTGAACCTTAATCCACTTGAACCGTCAGAACTCTTTGTAGAGATTTCTCCGAAAAAGTACTAGAAGCTCGATCCTTGTTCTTCGCTATCCCCACGAAACTTTAGAATCTCCTTTGGAATTATAGAAGCAAGAGGAAGAAGATTGATCAATGGTGTAGACCTTCTATCACCAATAATATTAAGGTTCAAAACCCTAGATTTGCAAAACCCAACAAGGACCACCAATATAGCTCACGAAAATCCCTAGGGGTCTCCCCTAGGGCTCACGGTTTGGCGAGAGAGAGGGGAGGAGAGAAAAAATTCTGGAGAATTCTAATTAATGGTCTAGGGTGTTGGGGTATTTATAGACTATGATCTTATCCTAATTCTACTCGAACTTGATCTTATCTAGTAGGATTTATTAATTAATAATAACTCTTATTATTAGGTAAATAAACTCCTACTTAATCTATAACTACTTTAGTTATAGTAATCCTATTAATTAAAGAGTCCCTATTATAAGAGGATTCCTTAATTAAAAGGGATAAGTCAACATCGTACACCAAAGCAGGATACCTAGTCAAACTAGGAATCCACAAGGGGGGCGTGAGCTTTTATAGGGCGTGGGATTTGAGGAGTTAAAACTCCTTATTGTAATCTAATTACAATAACATCTTAATCCTAATTGAAATCCAACACTTGGATTTTAATTCCATAATAAAAGGAATTATATTTCAATAATTATTCAATTAAACAAATCCTAATCCAATTAGGATTCCTCAAGTAGGCGCCCCACCCTAGGGTTTAAACCCATGGGCTTTGGCCCATATTAAAGGTCCATTTTAATGGGTTTATGGATATGGGTCAAACCCATTTCCCCTTTAATTATGTTAATCAAATAATTACTAAAATAATCTCTTAGTTTAAATTAACAATTAATTTAAACAATAGATTAACTATTAATTAAATGGTTAACTTTTAATCACTTAAAATAATTGATTAACTTTTAATCAATTATTGAGCTTGTATTTCTTATGTGAGCACCTCCACAGATTGCTCTGGGACATTCTTACCCTGGCTTATCCAATGTTATCCTATTGACCCTAAATAGGAATTACATCGGAATTGCAAGTGATGTGAGATATCCATGTTGCAATTGAATCCCAATGTATCAACATTAACCATTACGGATCCTGCCACATGAACTTTTAAATTTGATTTATCCTTCCAAATACGTTATCCCTAATGGGCCTTCGAGATTGGCATACTATCTAACCCATAGCCCATTGCAAATCATCCGGGTTTCCAAGACTTATGATTAAGCCATGAGAAACAATTTCTCATGAAAAAAATTTTGAAAAAATCATTTTATAAGTATAATACATTTTAATAAAAGTATATTTCAAAACTTATTTTGTTTTTCAAAATCACCTGCGCAGGATTTGAACTTAATCAACTGTCTTACCCGGAACTTGGATAATCTCTCAAATTAATGAGCATGGATTTCTTATTTGAAATTTATCATGACTCGAACAACTTTTGACTATCCAACTGTCACTGTATTGTATTTCCTAAGTTAGAAAATACGTTGGTGGAATCAAAACAATCAGATTACTGCCCAGTCATAGATGAACTCATCAGATCTAAGGATCATCGAAACCGTTCAATGTGAATGAGAGACCAACTATCTGATAGTATGTTTATGCAAGAGGTCTCTCATTGAATACAATCAATCAGTGTGCATTTAAGCACCCATATGCTGATGTGTAGTCTCCACTACAATAGTTCGAGATAGAACTACATCTCAACTATTGAGAACATCTTAACATTCTGGCAGCCATATAAGTGAAGTGCCCAGCTTCACCCATAGCTGTGACTATATAAGGTATAAGGAATCGGAAAGTTATATCTACCTGTGATAATCTAATCGCATAACTTTCCTACAATATATCCTATGGACCTTTATCGATATCTCATATCGTATAGATCATCTCATGATCATGGTCAATTACCCATAATGAATACATAATAGATTAAGAAGAAGTATTTATTAATCTAATTAATAAGGCTCTAACAATCTAAATGACTTTTCTGGGCATCATGTCCAACATCAACACCATTCAACATGCTAACAATTCAAATTTTGTACATTATACATCCATCATTCATTGTACATATTCATGGCCAGACAAGGGGCAACGTCCCATGTCAAATGCCTTTTATTAGATCATATGTCTGTATCATGACTACATCCAACTTGGCATCATTCATCTAGCATCTTGTCCAAATACCAACAGATATGTGACCCTCCTGTACATACATTTTATTATCATCTCAATTCATAGCAGACCCTGAGCGAGTGCCCGAAAAAAAACAAAACAGCCAATTGAAGCATCTCTAGAGCCGGCCAAAGGAAGAAGGTTGAGAGTCATCATGCTCATGCAAGATCAATCGAGACTAAGCCAAGTCTAGTCAGTCTAGCCTAGACTTTCAAAATTGTCATTTTAACTTTGTCAAAAAAATACATTTCAGTCAAGTCTTGTACAATCCTTTTGTACAAAACCAATACTTTTAAAAAAAAAAATTTAGTCAAGTCTTGTACAATCATTTTTACAAAACCAATACTTTTTTCAAAACATTAGCTTTCTCAAACTTGCAAAAATAGGCTCGTGATGATGGTGATTTAGTATTTCCCAAGAGCTCTAGTGACCTAAGGCCACCAAAAACCAAAAAAATGTTTTCTTATAATGCTAACTTAATCTGTTGGTTAACAAAGGGATCATTAAAACTGTAATAAAATTCCAGTAGAGTTCCCAAAGATAGCATATATCAATGAGCTGGAAGAGGAATTTCCAAAAACAAAAAAACCCTTAACCCACAGAGCTAAGCGAGAAAGAGACAAAATTCAGCAATGACCCTAAGAATGCAAAAATTGGAGCCTTGATACGCTGGGGGCAGAGAGAAAATGAGCTATCTCATCAAGAAGGTCCTGCACAGTACATCAGACCTGTAGAACCCCAGAATTTGAGGGCACCGTTCATATGAATAGTGCAGTGAATGGTGTTTGTGTGCAGTGCGTGTAAAGGCCTAAGGCCTATCATGTGTTATTGATATTGGAGAAAATGACATGGGGGTTTTATATACGTGTGTCGAGTCTTAAAAGAGGAGTATAATAATACTCAAGTATCTAGGGTATAAAATACCTTAAGTATGAATGTAGAACCCTAGGAACCCAATTCACAAGGTTGTGAATAGTGCCATGGGCACAAGTCTTGTAAAGGCTGAGGGTGGGTAACTTGGTTTATGAGACATGAAAACAATAACTTAAATTAGGTTAAGTGTTGTTGTTGGATGGTTGAGATGAAGAAATAAGAGTATAACGTACTCTTAAGTGTCGAAAAAGAGGGATGTTTTTACGTACCCTTAACTTGTGAAAGGTCTAGTTTGGTCACCGCTCATCGGAATTAATTGATTCTTAAGCCATTAGAAAGATATTGAAGTCCTCTTCAAGGTTCATGCTTTACACTTTTTCTGATTTTGAGTGTAAGTTAGGTGAAATGGGGGTTTTCCGAAAGTAGATCTGCTGTCAATTCAGCAGTCATTTTGGACCAGTCCACTTGTGGGCCCATTTAGATTATGTAAAACTCAAAATTAGGAGTTGTACAAAACATAAAATTTATTCCCCTTTGAAATAAAAATCCAACGCAAATTGAATCGTCAAAATTGGATAAGCGGGTCAAATTTATGGCCGAAATACTATGGCAGGAAAACGGGAGGAAGGAGGACCAATCCGGTTGACCGGATTTGTCACGCCCCAAAATACCCCCTAGGAGTTAAGGGATACTTTAGAGGTGACTACGTGTACCTGTCAAACCATCCTGTAATGCAAGAGGCTAAACATAATAAAATACAATGATAATCAGAGCGCGGAAACTAAACATAAGTGCGGAAGCATAAGCCAACTTTTTCTTTTCTTCTATTACTCCATATAGTATTCCAAGTTAACATATACTAAATACAATCAAAGTAAAGGTGGACATGCCCACCTATCAAAATACAAAAAGGAATTCTCTAACACTCTCCTCTCAACAGTAGTCGAGGTATGGCCACACATCCAAGTCCCCATCCTCTTGAGACTGCCATGGGATAGGTGGCTCCCTCTCCTCTACATACTCCTCCTCGACCCAAGGCTCGGGGTCGAGGACATCCACAGTACCTGCCGACATAAAAGTACGGCTGAGCATGGAATACTCAGCGAGTACAAACTACTAGCTAACCATAACAATAGCGAAAGCATAACAACAGTGAGCAATACAAGATATTAATTTAAAGCAATAGTAAAAGCATAAGATACATGGCCATATCTTGACATGCGTGTATGAATGCAAAAACCTCGGTAAAACTCATGTCTCGGAAACCCTTTTCGTGTCTCGGTCAAATCATGTATGTGTATCGTGTCTTGTCTTGTATTTCATGTCTTGATTTGTTCTTGACTTGTATACTTGTGAGCCAGAGGCTAGCACCCTTCCTTGGGCTACCAACCTCCTTGTCATGTTCTTGTTCCGTTTCCCTTGTGAGCCAGAGGCTAGCACCCTTCCTTGGGCTACCAACCTCCTTGTCATGTTCTTGTTTCATTTCACTTGTGAGCCAGAGGCTAGCACCCTTCCTGGGACTACCAACCTCCTTGTCATGTTCTTGATTCATTTCTCTTGTGAGCCAGAGGCTAGCACCCTTCCTTGGGCTACCAACCTCCTTGTCATGTTCTCTCTTGCAATTCACTTGTGAGCCAGAGGCTAGCACCCTTCCTGGGGCTACCAACCTCCTTGTCATGTTCTTGTTCCGTTTCTCTTGTGAGCCAGAGGCTAGCACCCTTCCTTGGGCTACCAACCTCCTTGTCATGTTCTTGATTCATTTCTTATACAAATACAATCTTGGAAAAACCCGGTTTCATGCATGCATGCGTGCTTGTGTGCTTGTCAATAGTAGTAATCATGATGACATACTTGAACGGGCGGATCACATGACTATGGCATTTCAATCCTTAACATAGTGGTATGAAAATTTAGGCAACATATAGCACATTTGAGCAATTTATCATTTCTAAGAACAATTACACAATTTCTATTTCCATTTTCTTCATTAAGTCCATTTATCCCTTGTTTAGTCATTTTATCAAACACATAGCATGCAAGGTTCCTTAATGGTTCATCTTCTTCTTTTTAGTGCCTACTTTCCATCCAAAAATCAAGGTATGTTCATTATTGGTAAAGTACCCATCCACCATTTCCATCACACACATCACCCAACATACACCTCGGCATCCGATCGCCACATCAACCCCCACACACATCCATACCTTTTTCTTATCTTATTTAGGTTCATTGGAGATGATACATTTTATATGGGAGGCAAACATAATAGCATAAATCACATTTCGTAAGGAAAAACCTAGATTTATTGCTAGGGTAAGTTAGTAGGGTGTACTAACTTTGAATCAAGGCTTGATCCTTGGTAGGGGCCTTGATTGAAGCTCCAACTTGAAAGATGAAGCCTTTGCTTGAAAGAAGCTTGAGTTGGGGAAGAAACCCCTTTCAAAAACGTGCTTGGGTTGCTGCCCTAGCTTGGAGAATGAGTCCCCACACGAGCTTGAGCCTTGAACTTGAAGCAACTCGAGTTGGGGTGAGCTAGGGTTCTTAAACCCCTTTGATTTCTTCTCCAATGGAAAACCCTATTTGCAAATCCCCTTCTCCTCTCTCTCTATCTCTCAAAATACCTTAAGTGTTGTGAATGAAGCCCTAAAGACTCGGGCAAGCCTTAAGGAGAAAGGGTTTAACCCCCAAAAGACGATAAAGCCCTTAATGAAAATTCTGAGAAACACGAAGACCGAGCGATCGGTGGTTATGACCGATCGATCGGTTGCCTACCGAGCGATCGGTGTTTATGACCGATCGACCGGTCAAAAACTCACTCTCTGGAAAATTTCCCCATACAAACTTTCTGACCGCGCGATAGCTACCGATCGATCGGTTATGGACCGATCGATCGCTGACTGGACCGAGCGATCGGTTCTCTATATGTCTGGACTGTTTTGACCATATCTTTTGACTCGCTTGTCGGATTTCGACGATTCAACTTGCGTTGGGTTCGTCTTTCGAAAACGCACATTTCTGACGTTTCGGAATTTCCGATTTCTCCCTTATTTATTAATTTGACTATAAAAACGGCCAATTAGCTACGAAGGTGGTATTCATTAAAGATGAAAAAGTCTGGGGTGCTACATTCTCCCCCCCTTACAAAAATTTCGTCCTCGAAATTTGGACAATGCGTGCTTTACAATTTAAACAACTTAGCATAACAATTTGAAACAAAATTACAAGTCATACATAAAATCATTCAAACAACTCGGGGTGCTTCGCCTTGACTTCGGCCTCACGTTCCCATGTAGCCTCTTCTCGAGCGTGATGTTGCCATTGCACGAGAACTAGCGGAATAGTCTTGTTGCGAAGTACTTGGTCTCTTCGATCCAAAATATGAACCGGCTTCTCAACCAAAGTGAGATCCTCTCGAATCTCAACCGGATCAAGCTCGATGACGTGAGAAGGATCCGGGATGTACTTCCGAAGCTGGGAGATATGAAACACGTTGTGGACCGCCGCCATGTGAGCGGGCAAAGCAACACGGTAAGCCACCTCGCCAACTCGAGTAATGATCTCGAACGGACCCACATATCTCGGGCTAAGCTTGCCTCTCTTCCCGAATCGCATAACACCTTTGGTCGGTGAAATCCTTACAAACACAAAATCACCGACTCGGAATTCAAGATCCCTCCTTCGGTTGTCGGCATAGCTTTTCTGTCTATCTTGTGCGGTCTTCAACCTCTCCCGGATAAGCTTGACCCTATCCGCGGTTTGTTCAATTAACTCGGGGCCCAAAATCTTTCTTTCTCCCACTTCATCCCAATACAACGGGGATCTACAACTTCTTCCGTACAAAGCCTCGAAAGGCGCCATTTGTATGCTTTCTTGATAACTATTGTTGTAAGCGAATTTCACCAAAGGTAGGTGATCTTCCCAACTTCCCTTGAAGTCTAGCATACATGCTCGGAGCATATCTTCAATAACCTGATTCACCCTCTCGGTTTGCCCGTCGGTCTGTGGGTGGAAAGCTGTGCTAAAGTCTAATCGGGAGCCCATTGCACCTTGAAAACTTTTCCAAAACCTGGATGTGAATCTTGGGTCTCTATCCGACACAATACTCACTGGCACCCCATGCAATCGGACTATTTCTTTGATGTATAGTTCTGCTAACTGGTTGGAGTTGAATGTAGTCCGGTATGGTAAGAAATGAGCGGACTTCGTGAGTCTATCAACAACTACCCATATAGCATCGGTCTTCCTAACCGTCTTCGGCAATCCCACGATAAAGTCCATAGAGATATGTTCCCATTTCCACTCGGGAATAGGGAGGGACTGCAAAAGACCCGCCGGTCTCCTATGTTCGGCTTTGACTTGTTGGCATACCAAACACCGTGCCACATACTCCGCAACCTCCCTCTTCATGTTTCGCCACCAAAAGTGACTCTTGAGGTTCCGGTACATCTTTGTCCCCCCGGGATGCACTGTATACTTAGACCGGTGAGCCTCATCCATAATCTCTCTCCGAAGGTCTACATTGGCCGGGACACAAAGCCTTCCCTTGAATGTAATAGCACCTCGGCTAGTGAGAGAGAAGTCCGTACTACCCTTGGCCACTTCCTTATCCCGGAAAGCCAACAAGTCAGTGTCTGTGGCTTGATACTCCTGGATCAAGTCTATAAGGTACGGCCGAACTGTAACATTTGCCAAAACCGGACTGCGGACAGAATCGTTCACACTGATGTCTAGATTTGCCAAATCGTCTAACAGTCTCCATTCCCGCACCAACATGTGAGCCAACAACCCCGATGGCTTCCTACTCAGAGCGTCTGCCACCACATTTGCTTTTCCCGGGTGATATTGGATAGTGCACTCGTAGTCCTTTAAGAACTCAATCCAACGCCGTTGTCGTAAGTTTAACTCTTTTTGGGAAAAGAGATACTTGAGGCTCTTGTGGTCCGTGTACACATAGAACTCCACCCCGTACAGATAATGTCGCCAAATTTTAAGTGCAAACACGACCGCCGCAAGCTCCAAGTCGTGAGTGGGGTAGTTCTTTTCATGCTCTTTCAACTGCCTTGATGCATAGGCAATGACCTTCTTGTGTTGCATTAGGACACACCCGAGTCCAACATGCGAGGCATCGCTGTACACCTCATACCCAAAAGGTCCAGATGGCACAGTAAGGACAGGGGCTGTGGTGAGGCATTTCTTCAACTCTTGGAAACTTACTTCACATCGGTCACTCCAACTGAACTTTGCATTTTTCCTTGTCAAGTAGGTGAGAGGTGCAGCCAAACTGGAGAATCCCTCCACAAATCTCCGGTAGTAGCCTGCCAATCCGAGGAAACTACGTATCTCCGTAACGCTCTTGGGCCTCTCCCAACTCATGACTGCCTCAACCTTGGCTGGATCTACAGAAATACCCTCGGCCGACACCACGTGTCCAAGAAATGCGACCTTCTCTAACCAGAACTCGCACTTACTCAATTTGGCATATAGCCTATGCTCTCTCAACATCTCCAGAGCAAGGCGGAGATCTCGCGCGTGATCTTCCCGTGTCTGGGAATACACCAAAATGTCATCAATGAATGCAATCACGCATCGATCCAAGTAAGATCGGAACACCCGGTTCATCAAATCCATGAATGCCGCCGGTGCATTCGTCAGCCCAAAAGGCATGACAAGGAACTCGTAATGCCCATACCGAGTCCTGAAAGCCGTCTTCTGAACATCTTCCGCCTTGATCCTTAATTGGTGATACCCCGATCTAAGATCAATTTTGGAGAAGAATCTCGCTCCCTTCAGTTGGTCAAACAAGTCGTCTATCCTTGGCAAGGGATAACGATTCTTGATAGTTACCCTGTTCAACTGAC
This sequence comes from Tetracentron sinense, assembly GCA_015143295.1. Classification (NCBI taxonomy): domain Eukaryota; kingdom Viridiplantae; phylum Streptophyta; class Magnoliopsida; order Trochodendrales; family Trochodendraceae; genus Tetracentron; species Tetracentron sinense. The sequence goes on along the minus strand of CM026569.1, from coordinate 22,908,229 downwards.
GGTAGTCTATACACATCCTCATAGACCCGTCCTTCTTCTTCACAAAGAGAACCGGAGCTCCCCACGGCGAGACACTTGGTTGGATGAAACCAAGTTGTTGTAACTCCTCAATTTGCTTCTTCAATTCTTCAAGCTCTATCGGGGCCATTCTATATGGGGCTCTTGAAATTGGAGCGGTGCCCGGAGTAAGCTCTATAGCGAACTCAATCTCCCGATTCGGAGGTAACCCGGGAAGTTCCTCCGGAAACACGTCCAAGAAATCACTCACGACCGGAATGGCCGAGGAGTTTTGTGCTTCTAGGTTTGTTACACTCAAGGCTGCGAGGCGAGCAATGTCCCTCTCTCTAAATCCTCGGAAGTGAAAAGGCTTACCCCCTTCCGGCTTGAAATTCACCATCTTCTCAAAACACGCAACATGCCCGTGATGGTTTGACAACCAATCCATCCCTAAGATGACATCAAAATCCAAGTCTTGAAAATCTAGGACGATGAGATCGGCTAACAGTTCATTCTCCCCCACTTGAACCACACTATCCCCGAATATCTTGTCTGTATCAAATGACTTGCCGAGTGGAGTTGCAATGGTCAACTCCTGCTTTAACGGAGTAGCCTCGGTCAAAAATCCCTTTGCGAAACTAGGCGACACAAAGGAGTGAGTGGATCCTGTGTCGATCAACACTCGGGCAAGACATTCGTTCACTAACAAAGCGCCTGTGCGATTAAGTGACTACTATTAGTAGATTTCAAACAACAAGCATCATACATAGGTAACCCTTAGTATAGAAACTCACAAAGCAAACCATAGAAATTTTACACAATTTAAATTCTAGAATTCGTGCGTACCTTGCACGACATCGTCGGATGCACGTGCGTCTCTCTCGGATAAGGCAAAGACTCGGCCCTGTGTGGCTGGGCGAGGAGGCCGGGTAGACTGTGAGGCCCTCGAAGCCTGAGAAGAGCTAGGCTGAGATGTCTGCCTAATCGGGGGCCTGCTCCCCGAAGACTGAGCTGGCATTAGACGTCGGGGACAATCCCGAATCATGTGGCCCTGGTCGCCACAATGAAAACAGCCTCCTGTAGCCTTCCGACATTCCCCTGCTGGATGCCTCCTTCCACAAAGGGTGCAGACATTATGTGAATAAGTGGGAGGAGTATAACCCGTAGCCTGAGTCACTGCGAGGCGAGGAGCATACGAGGTAGCCGGGCGAAAGGCCGGGGGAGCCAAAGGGCGGAGAGCCTGTGGTGCCGAGTACATCCGCTGTGACTGAGCCGGCCCTGCGAACTGATAAGACATAGTCCTAGCTCTCTTCTCCCCTGAACTACTAGACTGTCCCTTCTCTATTCCTCTTCTCTTAAAGAACTCTTCGGAATTCGACTCGGCCAACAATGCCTTGTCCACAACTTCAGAATATGTCTCATGTCGGAACATTGAGACACGATCCTTGAGGTAGGCCTTCAACCCCCTCTCGAATTTCCGGGCCTTCATAGCCTCGGTAGCTATCATGTGTGGAGCAAATCGAGATAGCTCCGAGAACTTGGCTTCGTAAGCCGCTACAGACATATTACCTTGCTCCAAGGTAATAAATTCAATTTCTTTCTTTTCTTTCATCCCAACCGGAAAGTATTTCTTGTAGAAAACGTCCAAGAATTCTCCCCATGTCCATTCTTGGCCTTGCCGGGTCAACTCTCGGGTCCGAAGTGCAGACTTCCACCAATGGTCGGCCTCGCCTTCAAGCATAAAGGCAGCCCATGTGACCCTCTCTACTTCCGTAGGTGCCAAAACCGAGAATATCTTCTCAAGTTGCCGAATCCAACCCTCGGCAATAAGTGGATCAATGCTTCCACAAAAAGTTGGAGGCCTCATCCTCCGGAAAGCTTCTATCCCGGCTTGGGCTCGATTAGGAGGAGCCGGTATAAGTGCCGCATTAGGCGGGGTGGCCGGTTGCCTTGCCGCCAACATAGCCAAGGTCTCGGCTATGGATGCGAATGCTTGGGCAAAGTCGGGTTGATCATCACCCGATGGAGCATCACCTCCATTACCCCTCGTGTTGTACCCGCGACCCCGAGTATTGCGTCTCATGATTTCTCCTGAGAACGACAATACAACATGAGTCTAACTTGGATACGCATTTAGTACAATTTCGCAATTCACTTAATACATATTCATCAAGCACATTTAATAAGTACAACACAAATAATGTACACATGGTATATAACACAATAGCATAACATACAATCCGTGTTCCTAGCGTAGGACTCTATGTTCGGTTGAAGTTCAAACCCATTTTTGACTAAGACTAACTTGTTAGTCTATACTTGGAATACAACTCTCTAAGGTGATTCTAATACCTTGTTCAATCATCTAAGTGACCCTATGGACTCTAATGCCTAGAGCTTTGATACCACTTCTGTCACGCCCCAAAAATACCCCCTAGGAGTTAAGGGATACTTTAGAGGTGACTTACGTGTACCTGTCAAACCATCTGTAATTGCAGAGGCTAAACATAATAAAATACAATGATAATCAGAGCGCAGGAAACTAAACATAAGTGCGTAAAGCATAAGCCAACTTTTTCTTTTCTTCTATTACTCCATATAGTATTCCAGTTAACATATACTAATACAATCAAAGTAAAGGTGGACATGCCCACCTATCAAAATACAAAAAGGAATTCTCTAACACTCTCCTCTCAACATTAGTCGAGGTATGGCCACACATCCAAGTCCCCATCCTCTTGAGACTGCCATGGGATAGGTGGCTCCCTCTCCTCTACATACTCCTCCTCGACCCAAGGCCTCGGGGTCGAGGACATCCACAGTACCTGCCGACAAAAAAGTAACGGCTGAGCAGGGAATACTCAAGCGAGTACAAACTACGAGCTAACCATAACAATAGCGAAAGCATAACAACAGTGAGCAATACAAGATATTAATTTAAAGCAATAGTAAAAGCATAAGATACATGTCCATATCTTGACATGCGTGTATGAATGCAAAAACCATCGTAAAACTCATGTCTCGGAAACCCTTTTCGTGTCTCGGTCAATCATGTAGTGTATCGTGTCTTGTCTTGTATTTCATTTCTTGATTTGTTCTTGACGTTGTATACTTGTGAGCCAGAGGCTAGCACCCTTCCTTGGGCTACCAACCTCCTTGTCATGTTCTTGTTCCGTTTCCCTTGTGAGCCAGAGGCTAGCACCCTTCCTTGGGCTACAACCTCCTTGTCATGTTCTTGTTTCATTTCACTTGTGAGCCAGAGGCTAGCACCCTTCCTGGGACTACCACCTCCTTGTCATGTTCTTGATTCATTTCTCTTGTGAGCCAGAGGCTAGCACCCTTCCTTGGGCTACCAACCTCCTTGTCATGTTCTCTCTTGCAATTCACTTGTGAGCCAGAGGCTAGCACCCTCCTTGGGGCTACAACCTCCTGTCATGTTCTGTTCGTTTCCTCTTGTGAGCCGAGGCTAGCACCCTCTTTGGCTACCAACCTCCTTGTCATGTTCTTTGATTTCATTTCTTATACAAATACAATCTTGAAAACCGGTTTCATTCATGCAATGCATGCTGCTTGTGTGCTGGCATATGTAATCATGATGAC